>OY744518.1:59314938-59457438 GCA_963556195.1 Sepiola atlantica | reverse complement strand
GACACAATTCAGTTATTTCACCCCAGAATTGCACTAAAATCACTCATCATGCGATATATTAAAAGTAGCAACGTAAAAAGAGAGAACCAAGTGAAAGAACGCGGGTATATATATATATATACTATAAATATTTTTTTAAATATTAAAGTGTTTTTTACCTACAAACCGACGTCATTTCAGGATCTCTTACGCTTAACAGTATAGAAGTGGCGGTTTCAGACGGTCGCATGGGATCGGGCGCAGTTCGTAGATTCAGCCTAGAATCACCAGCCAAACGCTCAGAACCACACGACCGCGATGAATCGACACAGACAGTAATTGAAATTAAGGTACACTTACCCGGGAGGCGGGGAAAGTGTCTTGTTGTCTACAGCGGAACTTGCTTATCGCAAAGACTTACCACACTTTTTTCAATTTCAAACAGTGCTCTACTTTTAAGACTATTACATCTTTAAAGGGACCTTAAAATAGGAATATATTTTTAAATAGTAAAGTGTTTTTCACCTACAGTCGACGTCGTTTCGGGCTCTCTTATCCTCATCAGTGTAGGAATGGCGGTTGCAAGCGGTCGCATGGGCTCGAACGCACTTCGTAGATTCAGTCTAGAGTAACGAGATAAACGCTCAGGACTACACACACACATACACACACACATACACACACACACACACACACACATATATATATATATGTACATATAATATTTTAAATGATTATAGACATACTTCTCATCGTTGCGGAATCATCAGTGTGGAAATAACCCAGAAACGAGTCACCTTTTAACTCAAATCCGAACATCTTAACCAATGATGCCAACTTCAACAGCTATACGGAAAGAGGAGAAATAAGCCCTATTATTCAAGCGGACACATAGTAAGCCGTCCTGCAATGTTGGACAATCACATGGAAAGGAACTCACATATATATATATATATATATATATATATATATATATATATATATATATATATATATATATAGTAGTAAGCTATGAAAATATATTGATGGCAATTAAGCTACACAGAGCCTCCTGCGTTTCATCCCCGGGGGGACTCTTCAGGCTAAAATGCATTTTAGCCTGAAGATCCCCCCCGAGGAGTAAACGCGGGAGCCTCTGTGTAGTTTAATTGCTATAAATATATTTCATAGCTTACTACCTAGCTCTACTTACTTATCGAGCACTGTTGAAGTAAATACTGAAAATTGATACATAAAAAATTATATTTCCTCATAACATTTTATGTGGATACATGAAATAGTAACATTATATATATATATATATATATATATATATATATACGCATAAATATATATATATATATATATATATATACACACATCATATATATATATATATATATATATATATATATATATATATATACTAGACACCCACATGACTCTGTGTTATCACCAGTATCACTATTTATTTTATTTTCATTCTATTTGTAAATTAATATACTGTGACATATATTTTAAGACATTCTCTTCGTATATCTTAAAATAATATGTCTCTTTACTTCTTTATTTTTATCATTATTATTATTATTATTATTATTATTATTATTATTATTATTATTATTATTATTATTATTATTATTATTAATATTATTATATTGAAATATTATTATTTTAATATAGAATTAAAGGGTCATATTTTGTAATCTAATTCCCCTACGTATTTGTTGTCTGTACGGACACGCGTATGTAAATTAGATGACAACGCTACAAATAGAGTCACTTTTTCTCTAAATGCTCACAGAGACAATACTACTTACTAGAGGATAGTTAAGTTAATATAGAATGAGAGGGCGAGACAATATATACAAAGCTAGGAGAGAGACGAGTAACTAAATTATAAATTACAGCTAATGAGAACAATTAAAACAGAAATATTCACGAAATAAGGTATATTTTAGCATGTATTTGGTGTTATTAAAATATATAGTAAAAAAACTTTATGGTAGTAAACGTTGACTAAACTTAGATTTAGTATGAATAATAACAATAACGCAACTATATGTCTGTGCATGATTATACACACACTCTTATTTATATGTTATACTAGCAGGCACACAATAACTGACGAGACGTATCTACTGCAACTTCCTGCTGCTCATACTGTTAGATCATGACGTGCCCTGCGTTTCTAGAAGGTGTGTAGATCAACTGGTATTGGTTGTGCACCGGGTGAGAGAAATAGAATTCAGAGTAAACTAAGTACAAAACTTGAGTGCATTGATAAATTGGGACGCATGTATGGACGTACGAAAGATCGCTTTAATTGCGCGAATTGTGACGGTGTCACCGCGTACAAAGTGAGTGCAAACGTGTGCTAACGCCCACTATGACAGGGTGGCGAGAGATGAGGTCATAGGTGAAACACAAAGGCGATCTAGTGCAGTTATGAGATCCGTTGAAAGGTCAAAGGGGTCTCTTACGTCACAGATCTTTTGTGTGAAGATATAGTTTGACAGTCAGTTCCCGATCCTGGAGGCGAGAGGATCGAGAGACTCAGCCATGTAACTTTGTGTGAAAAGTTGGGTTTTGAGTTCCGACTTAGGAAGCGAGATAGTCAACACGCTTTAGCCATGTAGCTCTGTAATGTGCAGTCGGGTGGAAATTCGCCAGACATGAGTAAAACGTGCTAGAAAATAGCTAACTGCATCCAACGTCCCTCAGTATGAATGAAAGAAAAAGAGTGGAATGAAGAACCGACAATGGAACACTCTCCAACCGAAGTGTAAAAATAAATGATGAAATCTCTCTCAGAAAAAATCGTCTCCGAATGTCCTTGTCTTCGTTCTTGGAACAGAATCTGCTCCCAACAACAGATACTCCACGACGATCACGAGCCAGCAACAAGGATGAGGGCCAGCAAACCCACGACGAGACGGCGGGCGAGCGTGTAAGGTAACTTCTTTTATTAATGAACTGTGTTTAAAATGTTTAACGAATTTAAAAGAGACTGTGCTTAAAATCGCCATTCGTTAATTGGTGTTAAAATGACTTTTAAATACATGTGTTTAAAATTGACTATGAGAAATTGACTAGAGAAAGTGTTTTACAAAAGTATTATTAAAAAGAGTTGGAAACCGCTATTAATCCTCTCATGAACTTTTCGTATTGTTTTCGGCCCTGAGAGGATGTAGTTCGAACTGTTGAAATGGTTTCGGAGAACTGCCTCAGTCGAGAGGATTAGTGAGATTAATGGTAATAATGATAATAATAATAATTTCATTTCATTATGCAACAATATTACCATATTTTTTAATTTTTAAAATTTTTTTATTTAATTTAATTTAATTTTATTTAATTAAATATTTTAAAATATTATTTTATTTATTTTTTAAAATAAAAGATTACTTATTGTATAGCTTTACTTGGACGATACGTCGGATAGAATGTTTTCACCTCTCTTGCCGCCTCCGGTCCTCTAGCTATATTGCCTTCTTTTTCTGTCTGGCGGCAAATACTTTGCACGTTTGGCGCTGAAGCGATCTCCTTAGGTATTACACGATCTTGCCCATCTGCCAACTGAAGTTCTCCATTTACTTTATCAATCAGCTTATCTACGGTCGATTTCTACTGATTAAATGTCACTTGTTTATCATTACTTCACGTTTGCAATGTTTATACAAGGGCACCCTATTAAACAGTATTTTAAATATATACTTAACTAGAATTAGCACTGGATGATACTATTTCTTTAAAATAAAAAACAGTGTTTTGTTTTATTCGATTGAAAGTTGTATAGGTAATTCTATTTTATTTGTTACATAGACTGATGATGATAAATAACAAGTTACTATTCACATATTTAACTCGTGTTCTTGTTGGGGAAGTGTTGGGAAAGCGTTTACATTTGATGTGTGATCTGATTAGAATTGTCATTTGCGTTTCGGAAGTTTGGTTTAGTTAGTTGCGGTGTATAGAAAGAAATATATTTGTAGAGATTCCAAAGAACACCACTTGCTACGGTCGATTTCTACTGATTAAATGTCAATCATTGATAATGACTCTCGAGAAAACTCATAGTGAATAAATAATAATAATCTGGTTAATTGTATCACAGATACAATAATGATCGGATTATATATCTTATCATGATGGTAATTTAATTACATGTATAGTAATATATGATTACCTTTAAGCCTCGTCTTTTATTCTTTAATTATTTTATCAAGGAACCACACCACTATGATAACAATCAAAGTAATGATCTTAGGGGGTATATGATGAAGACATGATTACAGCATTATTATATTATCATAAAACTCTAGTAAGAATTTTGAAATGAATACTCATCGTGCGAGAATACTTATATAGAAGTTTGATTTTTATTGCACGTTTTTGTATGGATAATTTATATTGTGTCTACAGCAGCTTTATAATAAAATGATGAGGATATCGTTTTCAGTTTCACCCGCAACGTGTAGAGGTTTACTCTATCTAGAAAAGTTATAATAGCCACGCCATTGCCCGGAAGAAGAACCTCCTTTCGATTGTGTACCTCTCAAGCATGGTACTCTTCATCTATCATATATATTATTGTCTTACTTTTTAATGAGGTTTATGGTTGAATGTACAATAGATATATTTTATATAATTCTAGGTATTTATAATATTTAGTACCCGTTGATATAGAATATTTACACTATTTAGTGAATATACGCATGTAAGAAGAAAGTTTGTGCCTATTTTATTTTCGGTGGAATCTAAAGATTCTATAAGATACTTTTTTATTATATTTTTCTTGTAGTCTTTTTATATTACCGGATTCCAGGAGTAGAATTCATGTAGTTTGGTTGAGTATTCAGTTAGTGTTGTTACTAGAGGCAACATCACTTGGAGAAGGTTCACCAATTCTCGTATAATCCAGTTGGAGGTAGGTATACTCAGAGGATCTTAATTGGGCTTTGAATACTATGTCATTTTGAATATTTCGTCAGGGTTTACTTGTAGGAGGAAGTATCATCATGAAAGTTTGTCCTGACAAACCTATGTACAGAGAGACTTTAGACACTCGTGGGCAGTGTCTAGTAGACATTTAAATATGTGTGTGATATTGTGTTAATGAAACTAACAGTCGGGACTGTATGTGTATCCGACACGATCTAGCAAACAACACAGAATGGATTTACAAACCCCGCATCATCGATGAACCTGAACAGGTTAGATTAATATACTTAACTCAAAACATAGCTAAATACCTGAACCAGTAAAGAAGTTAAGAACATAAATTTTCCTCTCGCAAATTAACCAGTTAACTATATATGCGTGCGTGTGTATTTTATTTGCGAAGATTATTTCGTTTCAATACAAACATATTCATGAATTTTCTATATATATAATACTCAGTATATGTATTGTCTGCTGGTCATTCGCACTTAAACAATAAGCGAACTTAAAATTACAGAGTATACAATAGAAATAACAATGTTTCACCTTATAGCGAGAAGAAAGGTGTAGTGTTTGTCCTGATGCTGCAACATACCGTTCCTCTCATCGGCTAGTAAATGGGTAATCCTTCTAGACTCAGACAATTTTTATTTTTGTCCCAATCTAGAGTGCCGTTTTTGGGGGAACTGGAGTTTCCCCGCATAAGAAAGCAAGTTAATTAGAACAACGTAGGTGGGAATCGGCGAACATGAGATACAGCTAATTAGAATCGTTATATTTTCTAAACGAGAACATGAAGGATCGGCGTCATAGTATCGCAATCCTACAGACACATAGCGCAATAACTTATATCAGTTTATTTTGTAATATTAGATTCCAGTAATTCGATCATCGTACGTGTAGATTCGATACCGAACACACACACATACACGCACTAACACACACACGTGGTTTTCACGTGAGCGTAAAGGAAGATGCTTATGTAAATAAAAAAATAATCTTCTGTTATCAATATTGTAGAAAGATAAACAAATGTATTTTTATTTCGTTTAAAGCGATAATTGCTTCCACAAACAGTAGCAGGCTTGCTGGTGGTTTGGAAAGAGTGTCGGACTGTCAAAATTGGTAATAACCTTTGCCCACGGTTGGAAACTCAGGGCTGGTACACAAGCTATGCCAGACTGATGAGTTGTGAAGCGCAAAATTGCAGCTTTCTGTGGATAGATATACTTTATATATATATATATATATATATATATATATATATATATATATATATATATATATATATATAATTAACTTGTTACAAATATCCAGGGGGTATGGATCCGAAGGAAGTTGAAACCGAGTTTATGAGAGTGCTCAATGAAAATTCAGAGCAAAATATATATTTTTTGATTTTATTCCATTAGTTGCGATAAAACAAGTTTTGTTTGATTGGTGCGAATAGCGACCAACTCATCGGGCCGGCGAAAGGAATTCAAACCTTTGAATTCCTTTCGCCGGCCCGATGAGTTGGTCGCTATTCGCACCAATGAAACAAAACTTGTTTTGTCGCAACTAATGGAATAAAATCAATATATATATATATATATATATATATATATATATATATATATATATATATATATATATATATATAAAATGAAAAAAAAAGAAACAAAACAAAAATATTATGTATGTATTCACCAACGTTTCGTCTTTATTTAAAGATTTACTCGGGAAGATTGGTCTGAAGAAATAACACACAAATACAAATATTTGAAATAGCAGTCGAAGGAGAAAAGCTGAAAAGGCTGTTTACGAAAAGATAAATTCTAAGCTACAAATAGATGGTAGCAGTGGGAAAAATTGAGTAAACTGTGGAAAGTGTGTGGGGTAAACATTGTAGCAATCGGAGTTATTAAAACCATTAGCGAGGAATGAGCGTGGATGATGTAAGTCAAAAAAGTTCGCTTACGAAAATGTAAATCATGGGCTGAAAAACGTGGTAGATGTAGGGGAAAACGTGGTAGCGGTCGGAGTTATTTAAATCATGAGTTGGAAGGAGGAATCAGACGTCATGTTTATGGAGGTTAGAAAGTTGGTTATCGAAGAAGGGAGGGTTAAATATTATAGTCGAATAAGAAGATTGTTTAGAAGGAGGAGGAGAGAAGGACAATAAGATCAAAGGAGGAGAGAAACTTATTAAATTGTAGAACTTAAATAGAAATACAAGTAAGTACGTGTTTAAATAAGGGCACCTATTATTTCGACACAATAAAGAAACAAGGAATGCGCCTATTGAAACCAGAACAATATGATAGGAAGTAAAATCAACTAAACCTTTGTTTCTGAGAATACCAACGATTGGCTAAGAGAATAACAAAGAATCTGATTGGTTAACTAACTAGACTAAACACAATGTGGATATATATAACGCACTCGGTAACACAAACTCCCTTTATTATAGCATGGTGATTCCCTACGGAGATGAAACACGGAAGCCTCTGTGTACTTTAATTGTTTTGAATATATTTTCATAAATTACTATATATATATATATATATATATATATATATATATATATATATATATATATATATATATATATATATATATATATATATTGCTAATTTCCAGCTCCGCGGATAGATTAATTCATTGTTTAGTAATATTATTCGCGCAACCAATAGCATAAACACATCTTAATACATCACATAGTGCATAATGTCGGAAATAAATTTCAAATATTAAAAAAACAAACATTTCCATCGTATTTCCCTCACTTATGCAATAGGATATAGGAGTTCATTGTTAGTAAAATCGTAAAAATAGATTTGCCGTAAAGATTGGGAGAGTAATTATTTGTACAATTTCAGCTTTCTCTAGACGTATCTCTCGTTTGTCAAATGGTTCAAGATGACGTTCATGTTAGACGGTCTATCTTCTAAGGCACAGGTTCTAATCCTGTATGAGTCTCATTTTTCATTTGTTGTAGCTGTTTTCTTATTTCGAACCTAGGAAACTAAATAATCGCTTGTTTAGTAATATTATCCGCGAATTATAGCATAAAATACTGTCATAAATAGATTTATAATATTAAAAAGATATATATAATGCGTGTTCGTTTATTCTTGTATGTGTATCCGTGCGTAGTTTGCATATATATATATATATATATATATATATATATATATATATATATATATATATATATATATATATATATATATATATATACATGCGTATTATTCGTTCGTATGTCTGTCGAATCGTCTTTAAGTATAGAACGATATGTTTGACCCCAACCAGTTTTTACCAGATGATGACACCTGGTGTCTTTAAGATCGGTGCCTTTCTAAGTAAACTAATACACGACTTCCTAGCCTGAACAGCCCCTTATGTCTATTCAACAGGAAACAAACTAACACAACATTGCCTCCTCTCGGGCTTCATATGTTCTATTTGAATAACTCTCTCCATCAAGTTATAATGCAAATTATAAGTCACACCTCCACATATTTTACTATCGCCACGCGTTAAACACGACATGTTTAATCATTTATTTGCATGCGTATTAGAGTATTTATTTACTCCTCTCCAGGAGTTAGGCACAAGGCCAGTTTTATCTTACTCCCACAAGTAAGATGTGACTTAAGGTGGGGTCGGGAGAGTGGGGTTTGAAAAGCCAGCGCCCGAGAGGTGAGCACTCTGGCCATTAAAATTGCCTGGGCAGCCCCCGGTAATGGCGCCTCAGGCAGTAAGCAATAAACTTACTCCTCCCCAAAGAGGGGAGGCAAAGCCTGGGAGGGTGAACCTCCTAGAACTGCACAGGACAGACAGACCCATAGACCGGCGTAAATCAAGCCCCGAAGGCCAAACAATACCAGTCTATGGGGTGCAGTATCCATCGGAACAGATACTACACTTTGATCTTAGCTTAAAGGATGCGTATTAGAGTAGAACTAGAATAAAAAATCAAACGTAATCAACATAGTTCATGAAAACATATTATTAAGTATTCGCTTATCTTCACGGATGTGTACTCAGGTTCAATCTCTGCCTGCTGATGTATCTTGTCGTTCGGCCCGATCGATAACATGGACTCCGTGATTAAGTTTAGAATATGAATTTCACATAAAAGGACGAATAGATGTGTGGCGCTTGCACACGAGAGAGGGGGAGAGAGAACGAGAGAGAGAGAGAGAGACAGACAGACAAAAAGACAGACAGAGAAAGAAAAGAGAGAGAGAGAGAGAGAGAGAGAGAAAGTAGAGACGCAATAATTACTGGGGAAAGATATTAAGGCCATTTTGCACCACTGTGCGCCAGCCACCGCTGCTAGCAGCGGACCACTGCTTTGCACCTGCTTCTCTCTTGGTCGTCATTGACGGAAATGTCGACAAAGCCTCCCACCGTTGTGACGTCACTTCCGACTACACTCTACATCCTCTATTATCTGACAATATAACACATATTGCTAATAGTCCCGCTAAATATTCATTTTAGATTCTATTTTAAATTACTTGTATGGATTTATTACTACGGTAAATTGTGTTTACGCTGAAAAGAATGTTCAACGAGTAAACTGACATTGTTGTATCATTTAAATACATGTTTTTTAGATTTGATTTATTTTATGTATTGTCTTTGGTATTTGTTTAATTCAAAATCAATTTTATATTTCATTCTTTTGTGTCAAAATTAGTTTTGTTTCTTATGTATTTTCCTGTTCAATTTTCAACATACAATGTCTACTATAATATTTCAATTTAGAATCATGTTTTCTGAATATAATGCAGTTACATTTTATCATTCGTATGATTTTTTTCTAGTATAATGTTATGAAACAAAATGATATACATGATGTGTGAAACGACCAAAACAACAAAATCACACAACCACACACGTATATATATATATATATATATATATATATATATATATATATATATATAATATATATATATATATATATATATATATATATATATATATATATATATATAGATATAGATATAGATATATATATATATAGAGAGAGATATGGGGAGAGAGGGAGAGAGAGAGATAAGTACATTTGTGTGTATGTATGTCAGGTCGTAACACTTAAACTGTTGATTTAATAGCCAGACTAACCGCAGATTTAGAATCGTCACCTTCGAGCCGATCTACTTATTGAGTCCGAATTTCTTTATTCAAAATTACGCAAAAACAAGATGAGAAAAACAAGTTTGGCCAGTTTTAGCGTTTCATTTTCCCAGCCGACTGAACAATTACTTTCCACATCAGACCATCGTACGTACTTTAACATTTATCCTTTTTTTATTAAAAATTGATAACCCATTTGATAAATGTTCACTAATATATTTTTACATAAGTATGTTTTACTTTATATTAAAGATTTTTTTCTTTACTTTAAATAATCGTACAATTTCAGATGTATGTGGATAGGTAAAAGATTTCTACACCAAATTCATTTAAGTAAGTTCAAAAGACACTATATTTTCGTTAGATCGATGGTCTTGAGGTAAAGGTGTTTGTCTGCAGTTCCAATATTTTATACCATCACTAAACAATTGTTTTTTGTTGCTATGAAGTTCCAGTTATTCCCTCCCATATATCGACCATCATCATAATAAACCTGAATATTATTTTACTAATAAATGAATACAATATATTTAATAGGTGTACTAAAATTTTAATCTTGACTATGAAATTACAGAACATTTACGAAAACCGACATAGAAAGGCACTTCACGTAGTATATATATATATATATATATATATATATATATATATATATATATATATATATATATATATCTTATCAGTCTCCACTTATCAATGTCTAATGACCACTTGAGGATAAGGGTTAATGAATATGTCAGGTAGATATTGAGACAACACCGTGCTGATTGGTAACGATGGTTGACATTATGCAGAATTTAATTATTTAAGAGAACGGCTAAATACGAATTTTTTTGTACTTGTAAACGAAATGTTGTAGTCAACTCGGAAGCAAATCTGCAGTATTGTGTTCCACAGATAGGTAGCTTTTTTAACAAATTTCACCCCAAACAAGGTAGGTCACTAATGTAGACGTAAGAGGCTACTGAGAATTCGGGTGTGAGTTTTAAGGGGTCATCCTAAATTGGGAGCTGTGCAGCGAGATGTTTGTTTACATTAGTCTTAAATTTCTGCATGTCGGTACAGTCGGGGAAACAGGGAGCAAGGAGGGAGTACCAAAGGACGGCAGCACGAGAAAAGAAGCAACTGGAGTAGAAATCCCTTCGCATCTGGGGACCTCCACAGTGAATGGATGGGATGTAGCTTATTGTTGGGATGGTCTAGTGAATTTCCGTCGAGGGGGAACTAGAGCAGCAAATTCATCAGAGCAGGATCGAGTGAATTACCTGGAAAACAAGCACAAGCATGCAAGATTGCGGCGATTGGACAGGGGCTGGAGCTTGGTCGACAGTGAGGAACCTATTAAGTTGGTTACTCTTTTTTGGACCTTGTCCAAGAGAGAGAAAGACGAGTGGATGATGTACCAGCCTTGATGTGGCAACAATATTTCATTCATTGACGGATGGTGGCTCTGTAAATATATAGGATAATGTCAGGTGTGAGAAGTTTACTAGCACAGTAGAAGGAACCCACCTTCTTTGCTGCAGCCTTGCCAATGTCTTCAATGTATTTGTTCCAATTCATATTACCTGTAAATGTTAGGCCCACGGAGTTTTAATGTTGAACTCTCAGGTAGAGTGTTATTTGCCATGTAGACGGGTCAATATACTGCCAGAGTACCCCATCTAAAAGAATTGCAACATTTTGTTTTTTGGTGGTTTTATGTTAGACTGCGTCTGCTTTACAAAATACTAAAAGTAGGACAACATCGTAATATGAGAAATGGTCAAATTTCGAAGATGACGTTTTTCGGTTTAGAAGTCATCTATTTACGTGTCAGTTTTCATGATAAATCAAAAAAATCTTGGAATTTTACCGAGGTTTTCAAGGTGAATCTTTCACATGAAAGGGTAATCAATGATGCCAAATTATCTCTAATACCATATCTAGGAGTACCCTATCTCAAACCCCCTTATTGTACACATATTGGTTCACAAACAGATATATGGGTGATTATTTTCATATGGGTACCAGTGGTGAATTAGTACTTTCTTCAATTTATCGGGCCTCTTATCTCCGTATATAAATTAAATTGTTTTTTAGGGTATAGGATTCCTTGAGAAAACAACTGAACACCCCAAAGAGACCACAAGTTACTCCACCCAAATCTGCCCTAAAATTGCCCTCACAAACAATTCGCTTGCTCTCTACTAATCACCATATACGAAAATATATGTGTATTAACACATATATTTTCGTATATTTTCCCAGTCAAACATGAGTAAAGCCACCAGGAGAGAAACCTGTTTTTTATGTGAACGGGATTTGGACTGTGAGGAGACCGTTGTGTTTCGAAAAAAGGGTGTCAACCGTGCAAGTATCAAAAGATGTGTCAAAGTCATTGTTGAAGCCGGAACTAGTGTTCACAAAACAAAAAGGACATTGATTTAGCATTAAAAAGGATGATTCTGCTCGGCCAGTAAAAAGGAGAGCTCGTGTTTCTCGTGGACCATATTACAGTAAAACGCATTGCCTTTTCTGTGGAACTGATACTATGAAAAAAGAATATAAACGAAACATTTAGAGAAAGATTTGCTATGTGAATACTGATGCCTTTGCTCAAACTATCCTGGTTCATTGAAAACCAAGAGAGGTTGAGTGTGCAACTGCTGCTGAAGGTCGGATCGAATATTTTGGTGGTGATCTCCACGCAGCAGACTGGGTGTGGCACCAGTCATGTAACATACACTTCTGTACTATGCGAAGCATTCCAAGACGGTTCATGTCAGTTGAATCAACAAACGACAAAAGGTGAAAGACCAAAAGACAGCGATCAGGATGAAGCCTTCGAAAGAGTGTGTGTATTCCTGGAGGAAAACGATGAGAAACAGATAAAGATATCGGACCTTGTAGCTAAAATAGTAAAATACTTATGAGATAGTAAATCAACAGCATATGGACATCAGTACTTCAAGAAAAAGATGATGACTCAATATGGAAACTTTTGATTCGTAACCGAAAGCCGTTGTATGTCGCAAACATTGTGACATTTAGGGGAAACACCTGTGACATTATTCGTGAATACTACAATTCACCACCGACAGACGATGAGGAAGCACAAAAACAAGTAATTCTCAAAACAGCAGCGAAACTCATCAAAGCTTTCATCAAGATGACTGTGGCACCAGTGGAGGATACGTATCCAACAAAAACTGAATTGACACTAGTGGCAGCATCAGACTCCATTCCTGCAAGTTTGAGGTTCTTGTTGCCGCATCTGTTTGTTGGGAAGGATACATCCACAAAGGTTGCTGACATAGGACATGCTGTTCTTCTAACAGTGCGTCCAAGAGCTGTAAGTGCATCCTTACAGCTGGGTTTCTCGGTGCAAATACACTATTTGTACAGGTAACCATTCATGATCGATAGTTTCTCAACCATTGGATTTGCTTCATAATACCCAGAGGTACAAAGGTTTGAAGTGAACGTGGCTCAAGATGTGTTTAGCAGTGGCATTGACATTCTTGATCAGTCCCTGTTATTTGCCGGAGACAACATAGATCACCCCATGATAACGTTGGATTGAATGAGTACCTTCCATGCGATTGGCATAATTGCGGCTATCAGGGAAGCAAGTCAGACACGGTATACTAAGATAAAAAACGGCGGACTTGAAACTTGTTGACATAACGAAGATTCATACCATATATTACCGTTTTTCAAAGCATTTCGACCATCGCATTGGATTTCAGTCCTTCCCCACATCTGATGTCTGTGATTGCAGAGTGAATATTTTCTGGGAAAGGTTCTTTCGCTTCAACCATCATCTGGCAAGGCATACTGTACTTGATGCATAAGGAGTACCAATATCCGAGGAAATTATTGGTAGAGTTTCTTCCCATGATAGACATGAATTCAGGAGATAAAACCTGCATCCGGTCCACCCTAGATTACTTATGCGGTCTTCAGTGAAAACACAACATGCCGACTGTCATTACCTTTGACCAACTGTTGTTTTGGAAGGCTTCTGAAATCGTTAAATGGTGTTTCAGGTGGTACTCTAATTCGGAATGTAGTATTATTGCTTGGCACATTCCATACCTTCATGAATGTGTTGGGTGCTATTAGGACGGTGATAAATGGCCGTGGACTCAAGGAGATCATGGAGGCAGTATATGGTGAAAATGCCGTCGCACACATGATGAGTGAAAAGGCAGTGCAACGAGCGTTTCGTGGCCACCTGCTGGTGAATAAGTAGCTGACACGTCAGATTGTTTCGAAAATCTTGGAGAATGAATCTGGTTTCCAGGACCAGCTAGAGGAACTTGAGAGGCTGTATATGCTGATGGAGACTGGGGAATGTGACTTACACTCATTGTTGGAATCAGATTGCATTGGTAGGATTTACAACAGTCTAAATCTGAAAAGGGATGAACTGGAAAGGGTATCCAAAATCAGCAAACTATAAATAAACTATCAGCACATGCTAGGAATTGCTAGGACACTTGTTGCAGCTGATCGAATGGGGTCTTGGGAATTGTATCTTAGTGCCCTCCTGGCTTGCATGCCAATATTTTCAGCCGCTTGTCATCGAAATTATCTTGTTATTCGGTATCCAGAATAAGAAAGACAGTGAGGTTCCAACGAATTATCAGGAGAGAAAAGACAAGGACAGACTGTTCAAAAGCATTCTCTCTACCGAAGCAAAGTCAGGCTGTTATGGAAACCAATCGTTGTAAGGCCATGGTAATTTTGTTCAATGCGGATTAGAAGGATTCCCTGGTATTTATTAGATACAATATGCCCGGCAAGAAAGTTGAAAGAGCTAAGACGTTCGTAACGTCAGAACAGCGCCTACCAACGTCCTCTGCCTGTGAATTTCATTCTTTGCGGACTTACTACCAGATTATATAGTAGATTGGATGTAGTGATGAAATGGTGCCATCTGAGTTGGGTGGATGGTAGAAGGGGACAAACTATTTCCAGTTATGACGGAAAAAAGCCCTGCCTCAGATGCACTGACTCAGATAATTCATTACAACTGTCTGGAAATATGCAATACCCTAAGGTGCACTTTCAGGAGGCATGGCGTAGAATGCACCAATGCATGTTTACATTGCTAAGATAGACATTGTGACAATATAAAAAAATGATTGTGTGGAAGGTGATGCTGAGGAGTGAAAGGTTTTGAAAAAAGTACTGTGACGTAAGCGACTCAAGGTGGATGCAACAGGGGTAATTGGCGTAGGGGTATCCCTTGATATTGTATAAGGGGTTATTTGACATCACTGGTAACCCTTTATGTGAAAATTGTATAAACATAACAAATGTATTGATTTATCATGAAAACTGACCGGGTTAGTGCTTCACATGTAAATGGAAAATGAATTGTAAACAAAAACAGTTATACTCAAAATTGGACACTTTCCATCACTTCGATCTTGTCCAACTTTTCGTATGTTGTAAGCTAGACTCAGCCTAGCAGAAGACCACCAAAAAGCAAAATGTTGCAATTATTTCGGGTCAATCAGTATATTGACCCGTCTAATGCCAATCTGTAGCTGAAGAGGTTTCTTGTAGTTATTGAAGGAAAGGAGCTTTGACTTTGCAGCATAATAAGTAACCATCTATTTATGCCCCATTCCAATACAGCATGTTGGTCGTTTTCTAAGGATTTATCCATTGCCTCGGATATGTGCGCGCCCGTTTTCCCAACACGACCAGAGTAGTGCGTGATGTAGTCAACAAATATTCATATATCAGACTCAATGTGATCAGGGAGGTCGTTTATAAAAATCAGGAACAGTAAAGGTCAAAAGATGGATCTCTGGGGTACACCAGCATTTATGTCATGTTGCTTAGATGAACGGCCATCAAGGACAACCTGCATCTTTTTATTGGTTTGGAAGGATTTAATTATATTAAATATTTGTCCAGTAATTACATATGAGTTAATTATTAAGAAAAGCTGTTTGTACCAGACCTTGTCAAAGGCTTTGCTATATAAAACACTACCGCCCTAGCTTTACCTGTTTTATCCAGTGTATGGTATATGCGTTGAGAGATGACCGTTAGGATATCCACAGTAGATCGTGCTTGTCTAAATCCATACTGATGTTCAGAAAGAAGTTTAGCATTAACTAGGTGCCGGATTATAAAAAAATAAACTTTGCTCATTGGAAACTCCATTTAATTTCAGGTACACATACGGAGTAATGGGAATTATTGACAGTGGTTGTAGCTAGACGAGTTTTTTCTGTGAATGTTTTACAGGGGACCCTAGAGCTCAGACGAGCACCTACCATGAAAATAACGATAGAGCAGAGAAATCGGTGTTGTACTATGTAAACACACACACACACACACACACACACACACACACACACATATATATATATATATATATATATATATATATATTACATATATATATATATTACATATATATAACAAAAAAATAATATCAATCGGAGCAGAAAGCAATTAAGACAGCATATCTCGCACAAAGGGTTCGATATCTTATCGAATAGAGTTAAATAAATAATAAAAGCGCCACGAGTATTACTGTAAATTATACAGGTAATTATATTATATTATTGTTTACTATTTACGTATACCGGAAAAATTAAGATGACTCGGCTCAGCAATTGGACTCGGTTTAAATAGCATGAATGTGGAAAAGGTCAATTTAGAAAGTCAGTTAAATATATAACACACCCAATGGTAAAATTAGCGCATGTCTCTCTTCTAAATAACCGTCTCTATTTCTCTCTTCAACTACGGGTTAAATAAGATTACTGCATTCTTTTTTGTTTATTATTGACTATTCCAATGTTTCCTTTCTTTATTGCCTTCGACTCCTAACTAACGCAAAGAGAGGGAGAGAGATACGGGTGTAACACAACATACATTGAGAGCGCGTGGAAGTGGTAGATAGAAAGTTAACACGATATGGGTCTATTTATGTGTGTTATATCCTTTTTTCTTATTCCATACCTTATTTGTACATCACGGATGAATAGAACATGTAAAATGAAAGGTTTTTCAAACATAACTCAATCCCAAAAGGTAAAATATTTTAGCATGTTATTTGTGCGATTTAAGTGTATGGGAAAATGAGCCTTACGGAAAAAAAACGTTGATTAATTCAGTTTTAAAATAACATAGATTATAGAATGAATTCCTAAATTATTTTTAAAGCATATATATTTTCTGCAATATTCCACAGCCGTTTAGCTTGAAATGTAAGAATGTTGTGGATTAATTCCCAAATTAATCATTATCTTAGACGTTCTAAGGAGATTAAAGAAAGGTTATCCTGTTTGAATCACACTCACGCTAGATCCATTCGTTTTGAATGTAAAAGTATTCTTTTGAAAACTAATTAATCAGAAGTTCCGACCGCCCTATAAGTTATCTGCCCTTCGTACGCCACCATGTTTTTAGACTACCATTTTTTTATATGAAGTTATCTCCATTATACTTGTTACGCTGATATGAAACGTTTATACATCATTTTTTAAGTTAATTAATCATTTAATTTATTTAATTCGATATTTTCCCGCTATCTACTAAAACCTTCTTGGTATTTTGGCTAAGATCAAAGTGTAGTATATGTTCCGATGGATATTGCACTCCATACTGGTGTTGTCTTGGCTTTCGGGTCTTGATTTACGCCGGTCAATGGGTCTGCCCTGTGCAGCTCTCGGAGGTCCACCTACCCAGGCGTTGCCTCCCCTCTTTGGGGAGGAGTAAGTTTATTGCTTACTGCATGAGGCGCCCCTACCGGGGAATGCCGACAGGGCTGCCCAGGCAATTATAAACCCCCCTTTCCCGACCCGACCTTGGGTAAGATACAAACTGGCCTTGTGCCTAACTCCTGGAGAGGAGTAAATCAATACTAAAATAGTGTCTTATTGAATTATTATTGTATTATGTTATTGCTTACATTTAGTTGTTGCTTTTGCTATCAGTTACGTTTAATATTATGAGCTCCTTGTTTAATCTCGTTTTATGTCTTACGTACTTAGTGCCATACTATTTGTTATTCAAAATTGTGATTCTTGTATCCATCTATTATTTTCGTTTATATTTCTATTCAACTTCGTAATTACACAACAGTATATATTGTGTAACTTATTCTGAATATACTCGTACTTAAATATCATAATAAGAAGTTTTATTAACTAAGTCTATGGTGGTTGTAATTCACTTATTACAGATTTTATATGATTCTTTTGGTAAAAAAACACTTTTTCTTTTACTTTTGTTTACCGTAAATAAGACATATTGCAAGCGAAGGATAAGGGGCTACTGTGATAGAAGCTAGATTGAGAGAAGCACACCTTTGCGAAGAGTTGTTCAGCGATATGTTTCTTCGCATCATATTTTAGTTTTGGCATCTTTTTAAGTCGGGAAAATAGAGAGCAGGGAGTAAATAAAAATAAAAACAGGCGGTCAATGGAACGAACCTATCAGAGAAGAAAACGTATATATATATATATATATATATATATATATATATATATATATATATATATATATATATATATGAGACTAAAAGTTACTTTTAGAGAATTGAACATATAGTGAAATGATTTAAACTCAATATACGAGATTAAGCAATTATAAAGATACATTAAGGAAGAGAGATAAAGATATGCAAATGACAAATCTATTTCATCTTCGATTGTTCAATGCAAGGCGTACTTGATAAAAACATATTTATTTTTATTTCCTTAAGCCAGGCTTTTCAAAGTTTAAAATCTTATCATCAGAAAAAAATACATAAATGGATAAGTTGGCAGGAAAATAGCCAAAATTCAAAATTTGAAAAGATATATGAGACAATATAAAGTAATGAAAAGTAAAAGTGTGTGCATAAAAAGGTTATCAAAATATAGTTTGTCCAGTTGACAAAGTGTCCGGTGACGAAAGATTTAAAGATTGGAAAAGATTTCGTAGAGACTGTGTTAGAAATGGTCAAAGTGTAGTAAATCCAACAACACGATGTTCAGTTAAACCGTAGATAAAAAGCGCTTATCAAGATGTAAGTTGGAGAATTGTGGTAATTTTTAAGTATTTCAGTTGACCGCGAATGATAATAGTTTTTAAGGAACTGAGTTTAAAATATTGTATATATTTTAAGTAGTCGAATTACTGGTGAATGGTGCTAGTTACTGCGATCGAACCTAAGGTATGCGAAAGAATTTTCTGGTCGAAGACGAAGCCAGTAAATGTGGGAGAGTATTGTAAAGTTAGGGATGTGGGAGGAGACGGTTGAGCAGAGGAAATCATAACTGATGCACGGAATACGAAAGAGAAGGGTTTGTTTAGTTACAGCTCATCGCTGGGAAGCAACACTATAATTTAATTACTGCTAGTTTATTTGCCAGGCCTAGTAAGGCTTCAGTTAGGAGTTGCGGTGGGTTTAAATACGCTTATACAGTAGTGTTCTTGTCAATAAGTAAACAGTTCGGGGGAATATCCCCGTATTTAAATGGATTTGTTATACAAAATTATATATAATTCAGAAAGTTTAAAAGGGTTCAAATTGGGAATTAGGTCTCAGACGGTTGGAAATCTGAAATTTGCGTGTTAAATATGTAATTATCCGAACATTTATAGTATTTCAGAGTTCAATGTTTAAAAATTTTATAGATTCCCCCCTTAGATAAATATTAGAGGAGTGAATAATTAAGATACTTTAGTATATTACTGATGTTCAGATTGGGAGTGCAATGCAACCGAAGTGATAACATGGAGTATTGAATTTACAGATAGATTTAAATAGGAGGGGGGGGGGCAAATGAACTATTATAGTGGTAACCAGGGAGCACAATTCAAAGGTCAGTGTTATGGGATCAATGAGAAAAGGATTGTCGGTAGAGCGCTGCGTCCACAGAGTCGATGAATTGTATGCAAAGGGAGATAATAGAGGCAATGGATAAGTATGTAAGAGGAGTTCGCTGATAATTGAAAAAGCGTATAGGAATTAGAGTGTTGAATTAGAGGAGATTGAGGATTACTTGAGTGGAGAAGAGTAATATCAGTTCTCAATTTATGTTAAGTATTATGTGTTAATAAAATTATTAGGTGCACAGTGGAAATACGCTATTTTATTGGGATTATTAGTTGTAAAGTTAGAAATGTGAGGAATTAAAAAGTTAACAGATTATGAAATTAAAATTAGTCTAATGTCAGAGAGAAACGTTGTTAGCTTGGAGATGGAGTGTAAGAGAGAGTAATGAAATTGATGTATTTCAATTTTCGTTTCTGCCTACAATTTGAGATAAGTTCGTTTTTAAGGTTAATGATATTTTTGCTTTTAGCTGATGTACTTATTATCAATGTTTCTAATGCACAGAGTTGGCAAAAAGCGGATTCTTGAGTGTAGGATCTAAAATCTTTTGATATTGACAAATGTAGAGAGTAGGGATTGTATTTACGGTTAAAGTTTAAAAAAACATTAATTGGATAGACACGGCCCAGTGGAATTGTTGTTATTGTGTTTGAAGGAATTGATATAGTTTGAGATTCAAATCTTAATGGGAAAGGCCATAGCACATATGTAAGTGTGTATTTATAACGGGTTCTTATTGTGGTATTTGTGATATTTGTAGTATCGGGAGTGGTTTGGGTTTGCATGCTCAATCTCTGAGACAGAAGTTATGTTTGAATTGTTAGGTGGAGAAGATAAGAGAATTTGAATGGTCAGATCAAAGTTGTTGTATGTTAGCGTGGGTTGTTGGTTAGTGTAGGGTATGTTATTTAGGGTGTCGTTTATTACAGGGAGTTGGGGATGCGGAGAGCTATAGGGTGAGGAGAGAATTTGCATGCTGGTGGTGTTTTATCGAGTACATCTTGCATTGGACAATAGCAGATGAAATAGATTTGTCATTCGCACATCTTTATCTCTCTTCATCATCTATCTTTATATATATATACATATATATATATATATATATATATATAGAGAGAGAGAGAGAGAGAGAGATAGAGAGAGATGGGAGAGGGTTTTCTAGCTTTTTGTTTATTTGCATTTGCTTTTGACACCTGACGATGAGTCGACAAAGAATCAAAAAGGGTTCGTTATCTCTATAACACATTTATTATTTTTTGTTTTAATACAAAAAGATCATTACAAAAAATAATAATGGTATAACTAAACAAACGTTATATATAACAATGTTTACATAAATATATGTATATATATACAGACATATATATACACATATATATACAAATATATAAACGTATACGTATATATACACGCATATATACACATACATATACACATATATGGACATACATTCTCATATGTATGCATATATATATATATATATGCATACATATGATATACACATATATGCATATATACACACGCATATATATACATATACATATATATATATATGCATATATATGAACATAAATATATATATATATATATACGCATACACATATATAGATATACACAGATATACACCTATCCATGTGTATATATATATGTACAGGGTGATTCATAAGTCACATAGCTATTAATTTTCGAAATTCTAAAGGTAAAAAGTACGGTGATACAAAACAGAAAGTTTATTCAACAAAATGATTCATGGGAGTTTAAAATTACAGCAAATTCTTAAAATTTCCACCTTCGTTCTGCATGCATAGCTCCATTCTATTTTGGAAGGAATTTACGACTCTTTGTAGCATATTTGATTGATTATGAAATAAATATATATAGAAACAAATATATAAACGAACAAATTAAAAATAACAAATAGCAGTAATTAGAGAGTAAAATAACAATTATCAAAATTTCATAGTATGTTTGTGCTTCATATGGTAATCATATTAAATAGCTTAGTTAAGTGACTTAATAATCACCCTGTATATATCTTCCTAGTTATATATATATATATATATATATATATATATATATATATATATATATATATAGACTACCGTTGGGAATTAGCTTCCTGCACTTAAGATTGCGTTAGCATGAAACATCGATGTCTGTAGGTAATAAATAATTAATGTTTATTTATAAATATTATTATAAACCCCCTTCACCAAAAGCCGGGCACTCTGAGTGACTTTAATAACAAGCAGTACTAATAGCGAAATGCACGATCCGAATACGTTCGTTGATCACTCTAAACTGCTTGTGTACATTTAGCCGCCAATTTGCTATTTACAAAGTTAAATTCCTCCGTAATTAATAACTAGTTCTCTATGGGTTAAGAGTCTTGACTACAAATCAGTGGCGATTTGTGATCGGGGTTCGCGCCCGCCGACCGTTGGAAATTAGCTTCCTGCACTGAATATTGCGTTAGCATGAAACATCGATGTCTGTAGGTAATAAATAATTGATATTCATTTATAAATATTATATATATATATATATATATATATATATATATATATATATATATATATATATATATATATATATATATATATATTAATGTCTTCATGGATATATATATATATAGAGAGAGAGAGTTTGGATTACTTATTAGACACCACTCTCGAGTGTCTTTCTGTAAAGGTGTTTACTAGAACAACACCCTACAAGTAAACCATGATCGAATATTCAAAATAACATAGTATTTGAAGTCCAGATCAGATTACATCGACACAGCTATAAACTGTCTCATACGAGAAATGGTGCAACTTTTTATAGTGATATTATCTAAAGTAACAGCACCACTTGATACTTCGCCAGACTAGATGAATTCTTGTGGAATCCGGTAAGACAAAAAAAAGATATACTATAACATAGTAAACTGGTGAATTGGTGAGAGAAACATTGATGTTCTCAACTTATTTACTAACTGAATGTTTGAGATTTGGAAGAGAACTTTAGTTGAACACACGGACATCTATGTATGTGACATAATTCAAGTGTTACTCTTAGATACAACGTGCCCTTTGATTTCTGAGGCTTTAAAAAGAAGTTAAATGATAAAAATATAGACATATATATGCATATAGATGGATAGATATATGTATATACATATTTTGCACTATTTTATACACTGTTACGAAACGTCTAATCAATATACACAACCTTATGTTTAGAATCCTTATCCCTACTGTCTAAAAATTTTAAGTGCACTTAAAGGTGTCTTAAGAAGGAATTCAAATTGAAGGAATCGTACTTAATAGTACCTAATGACTATGGATCAAGATCAATACAAATCTTTAATATTCTTATGTTCAAATGAAAGTTTGTATCATTTTATGTCCTAAAAAGCCTTTAAAATATTTCAAAAAAAAATTTGGGTAATGTTTATTAATAGATTTTTAATATGAATAGTTTAAATGTTACACAAGTCAGAGGTATCTATATTTTCACGAAGGGATTTCACTCTTTTACTTCATTTGCCTAATGTAGAATATAGCCAACATAACGCCACTTTACGTCTAGCAGTTGTGTTCCAAAATTAATAATGATCGGCTTGTTAATTTTGGATTGAATGCTGTACATATGAATATGTAAAGATACACTCATACCTAACTTTATATAATTAAACCTATATATGGTGTGAGAAAGAGAGAGAAAGAGAGAGAGATAGGGGGAAATAAAAAAAGAGAGAGTTCAACAGAAATACAGTAAGTGAGAAAGAAATGAAAATAGGGTGTGAGAGACATACAATATGATAAGAGAGAAAGAGAAATAGGAATGTTGCGAGAGAGAGAGAGAGAGAGAGAGAGAGAGAGGGGGATAGAAAAATAGCGTGAAAGAGAAAAAAGAAATAAGGCGAGAGAGTAAATTGCGTCCACCCCGAACACTCTCGTATATACACTTTTCGATAATTGTCTTGAACAGATATTACGCAATACTTAACTCTATTTGGCAAGTTTACTTATCTCTTTTCGTCTGACGGAATAATTCCAATTTGTAAGCGAAACGTTTCTTTTATTACCTATTAACGATTCATCGCACGTCCATTTAAGTGAGGTAATTCCCAGCTTTTGAACACCGTTTGCATTCGCCTCCTTACACTTGTCAATATGTTCCCCTTCCACCGTGTATAATTGTTCCCCGCATTCCGAGCTGTAAATTAAACAATTATCGCGATCAGGATTTTACATGTATTCGCATGCACCACTGCTTCTCGTAATTCCAAAATGGAAACTAAGAGTTATTTATTTTTAAAAACTTTTATTCACCCCAAACAAGGAATGTTGCCACTGAAGCGAAAGGGGCTCCTGCGATAGGAGTCATATTTCTTTTAATGAGGGGAGGGGGAGCTTTTGTAAGGAATTGGGCAGCTACATTTCATTAAAATGAAAGGAATTCCAATGACACGCGACCCGAGGAAAGAAGCGATCAGGTAGAAAATATACCATCATCTAGGGACCTTTATAGTGAAGCATAGTATATTTCTGCAAGTCCGGTGGGTTGGGAGTATTAACGTTGGGGGGAGGAGTATAGTGCAGTGAGTTCATCGTAGCGAATTCCGTAGAAGTACTTGAAAAACAGACAGAGTGATTAAATGCTGCGGCGATGCGACCGAGATTCAAGCTTGACAGACAGTGCGGAACCGATTAGCCGAGAAATTGTTTTTTTTGTAAACTGTTCAAGATGGAGAGGCCAGTGTCTGGTTCATCAGCCCAATTTCTCTTGGGGTAATTTGAAAAAAAAAATTCTTGCAAGTTTTTCCAGTTGGGCTGAATCACGCACTAACTCCGGAAAATGATTAATAACATTTAATCTAAAAATATCACATACACTTATAAAGATTTAATAAACAAGGTTTTAAAAGAGTCAATTCTTAACTGGTAAAATACCCGGCTGCTGATTGCTTTATGCTATACTGATATAGATCTTCATTTGTCGTGTTTACTGTGGAGAAAACTGTATGAAAACAAATATACACGACTGAAGTGTGAGATTGTACAAAAAATGTTGTGGAAGTTAATACATCGTTACATGATCTATGAACTTCTTAAGATATGTACATACGTGAATAGTCAGGATTTTATGCACTTTGTCTGTAGTTTACATTTGGATATAAGTAGAGATACAACTATTTCGTCTTGCATAGGCATAGCTTTATAAAAAGAACACATACTACACACACGCAAACAACGCTATGTCTAAGGTGTTATATTTTAGATTTAATGTTATTTTTCCTAGTCTATAATGAATTATCGTATAGTATTAATGTTCTTTTAGCTAATTTAATCAGGACTATTTTTAGTTTTTTATGTTCGTTTCATTTTAAGCCTTGTCTAAGGCTTTACTTAGTAACAAAGGAGTCGATGTAACACATAATGAATTTATATATATATATATATATATATATATATATATATATATATATATATATATATATAGCTGGTAGTAGACATTCCGAACTCTCACCCCAAAACCTATAAAAATATACTCAAATTAATGAATCTTCGAATATAATAATTATACATTCCATTTTTATCCTTAAAAAATAACTTCACCACACGGAAGCACCGTAAACAAATCGATGAAACCATATTGAGGATATTTTCATTATAGAAAATACATATTAATATAATATAATATAAATATATATATATATAATGTGTTTATAATATATATATATATATATATATATATATATATATATATATATATATATATATATATATATATATATATACATTTTCCTTTTAACATAGTTCACCCCAAATAAGACAGGCCGCCACTAGCGTGTCTGTTAGCTACGATAGTAGAGTGTCGGACTGCCACTATCTGCAGTGAATTGTGTCTGGGGTGCGAATCTCCTGGTTGATGCTGTCACTGCGTTTAGCCACACTGAAGAGTCGTAAATCGATAGAACTATGTTTTTTGAATAACTATATTTTATAATAGCTGTCTGGAACCGGCGTCCTTTATTATTTGATTTTTGTTTTACATTTCTTTATGAAGTCTGGCGTAGTTTATACTTGTTTACCAACATATTTATTTTGAAATCTAGCTGATTTTCTCAACTCGTAAATTTTATAAATAATAAGAGGTTAAGCGCCGGAGTTTGTATTGCATTTTCTGCTATTGAATTGTTAATTATTGTATTTATATTTATTATGTTTGAGTTTTTTTCCGAATAAACCGAAATGCATATTGGTAACTTACATGATCAAACAATTTGTTTAAAATAAGATTGTAAATATTCATCTTATTTGACTTTATTGTATTTAGAATTACAAAAGATGGACGTTATTTTATGCTAATTATATTTGAATATAAAAAAAATATTTGATTCATAATAAGATAAATACGAATGTCGCAACACAGAAATAAACACTTTTTCCAAAAATATACAGGATATATATTATTGCTGTCTGTTCAGTAATTTAAAAACAATGCGTTCTCGAAAATAATGGTCATGCAAGAAGTTGAAAAATAAACAAATACACAATAAAAATGCAAATTTATCAAAAGATCAGCTTATAACAAGAAATTACGAGACACTTGTCCAATGTATATATAGAGAAGAGTGAGTGAGTAAATATGAAATCAAATTTCAGACAAAATTAAAAATTAGTTCATGGAAATGTGGATAAGCAAAACAACATGCTATTAGAAATAAGGACACTTCTTTTCAACGATGTTGTTCGAATTTATTTTATTTTTCTACCCATCACGTGTTTTTAATTTTTTTCGTCACGTACTTTCATTTCTTTTTATGTTTCCGCCCATCTCCTT
Organism: Sepiola atlantica; assembly: GCA_963556195.1. Lineage (NCBI taxonomy): Eukaryota > Metazoa > Mollusca > Cephalopoda > Sepiida > Sepiolidae > Sepiola > Sepiola atlantica. The sequence goes on along the minus strand of OY744518.1, from coordinate 59,430,728 downwards.
GCTTACCCCTCCACTCACCCTACCCTCTTCCATAATCCTTACTACCCGCCTCAAACTCTTCACTCGCTCTAAACATCCACCTTTTCCTATGCTCACACACCCAACCTACTACATACAGCATCTATTGCCTCCTCTTCTTTTCCCGTTTTTCCATTCGTTGGGTTTTCTTCCTTCATTGTATTACGTATCGAGTTCTGTGTAATAAAGCTCATTTTACCAAACAAATATGATCGAACAAATCAAGCAAAATATCTTGGTCCAGGTTTAATGATGTGTTTTCGTCCTTATATCTACTATGATATTGCCTTGCTTATGACCATTTCATTAAACTAATTTTCCATATCGAAGAGTCTATGAATATGAGTTTGGGTAATAGTTTCTCTATATGTGTCATGATTCTGATGATACGAGAAGGAATTGTATTAATGCCTGAGTATCTCAATTATGTTTGTCATGACCAACGATGAATTCAGAGTAGTACAACTGGGTTCGCTTGTTTACAGCCACAGCATGAACGACATTGACGTGGATGTCAACTTCTATCGGGATATTGCTGTCATCAGCTTACACTGTCTTCTGTGTATACCTGCAAATGTATCAGAAACGAGTACGCACATTTAAGTAGCGATCGTGTTCATTTGTGTACATTATATATTTTGTCTTATAAAATATCGAAGCCAGACTGAAATAATTAGTGTAGCAATATACGAATAGACGTACTTTCGCTTGGTTGCTTTTAAAATTAGACACCTTAACTTACTGTTGGTCCTACACCATTCCCTTATATTTTGTGATTATTCGCATTTTCCTTTTACCTAATGGATCTTATTGTCACAAACCCATTTGAAGAGTTATATGGGCGAATATTTGACCAACAAATCAAGCAAGAGTCGGTGTATAACTATATATCAAAGGGAAGTAAAATGGAGAGGAAACATTGTTGGCTCAACTTACGCCATTAATTTCCACTGCGATACGCGTCTTCTAACGGTTTTCATTCTTATCCACAAAAGACATTTATTGTTCTCCCGGGGAGATTGTAATTTCCAAACCGTCTGCTGTGACACCTTTGATTCGAACTTTCCTGACAGAGACGCTTTCAAGTTTCCAAAAAGATAGATAGTATTAATGACAGTGGTTTTGCGATGCAGCTGTTTAATTCCTCTAAATACATTTTAATCTAACATATTTATCGAAACGAGTTTTCTTTTTTTCACCAATTATGAAGGCGCAAAAGCCATTCAAGGATAAAGGTAAAAAGGATCGCTGGTTGGACAATGATAACCGTCACGAGAGGATTGGAAACAGTGGATGGAATGGGTAGAAGATTACTTAAGATGACTTGATTTCCCAAAGACGGCCGCTCGACAAGTATTTGTTAACATTAGACTTGAAGACGGCCATGTTATAGTCGGTTCCGAAGCAGACTCATGGTATCTTATTCCACATATGGGATATTCTAGAAAATAAACCTTCTTCATGGAAGTTCTGCTTGGTTTTTGGTACAAAGAGAGAGAAAAAAAGTTATTTGCTGTGGTTGTAGTAAGACGAGTCCCTGCTGTGAATGTTATACAAGAGGTGAAGCAAGGATGGATACTTTGTTCGAACATCTACTATGAACATACCGATACAGTAGAGAAAGGCGAGCAACGTCTCTTTTGTTTGAAACAGACTGTATGGACGAGAAGAAATCACCTCCACCAGATTGCGAACGCGACTTTTTACACTGTCAAGTAAGAATTAAACACATACTCAAAGCGGCATCTACACAGATATGACAGCAGTACTCCATCCGAGGACAAATCTGACTCTTACACAGCACGGTGAATGCCAGCGTTGTTGTTTACATTTTATTTAACGCGCCGTATTGACGCTGGCTGTTTAATCAGATCGCCATATTTAATTACCGGAGGGAGGAAACCACTGATTAAACAGCTAGAGTTGTTAACTACGTAACGTAGTACATGTATGTATATGTGTAAATAAAAGAAATCGATTAATAATGGAGTTTATATATCTGTCTGTCTAAATTATAATTTATAAGTAAGATTATTAGCGTGCAAAATAGCGAATATATATATGGAAATCTTAAAAGAACAATCATGAATGTATATTTGCGAATAGTAATTTATTAGAAGTTGATAAGCAATTGATTATGTAAATTGAGAAACGCGCATAGTGTTTCCGGTTGTATTTCTAGCAGTATATAAGGAAGCTGGCGGACTTAGTAAATGACCATGCTACTCTGATGGAGTTTCGGCTTCAGACAGACAGACAGACAGACAGACAGATACATAAACTCCATTATTAATAGATGTGTGTGTGTGTGTTCGATATACCTTGATGAAGTAGACTATGAAATTGGCTATTACATTTTGTAATCCTTTTGAATTCATTGCAGTCATTTACGGTAAGGAAATCTGAGAAATCGCATTTTTTTAGAATGTTTTCCACACAGTCCCCTACATCAACAACACATCGTAAGAATGATGCATTAATTATATTTCTGAATTTTGGAGATGAAGATTGATAATTAGCATAATTTTAGTTATTAATCTTGAGTGCTATCATCAGAACATTTCGGCCGCTGTAACCCCCGACCGTCTTCAGGTGTATCTCTTTGAATTCGGGAATATTTCTGTCGAACTCGGGAATCTGGACAGAATTTCGAACGCAACCCTTTATTTAATCCACGGGGATAGCATGCTCTTGTTCCGCCAGCCATGACTAGGAGAAGTCTTCAGTAATTCGCAATTCTTCGTATCGACTGCCTATATATATATATATATATATATATATATATATATATATATATATATATATATATATTGGCAGCAAGTTGTTTATTAGACATGTGTCGTTAAACACCACGGAGTTTTCTTTCTTTATGATCTTTTTAGTCAATTTCTCGTCCCGGCGAGCGATTCTTCGGGTTTCTGGTAATAATTAATGGATCATGGCGCCTAATGTTGTTTCTTGGGCCATTCCTCTAGCGCTTTCAATCTCACGACCGTCTTCAGGAGGTTGTCTGTTGTTGTTTGTAGAGAGCCGTCGCGAGACCGAAAGCGGTAGAGGAATTGCCCAATAAACAATATTAGGCGCCATGATCCATCAATTATTACCAGAAACCCGAAGAATCGCTCGCCGAGTCGAGAGATTGACTAAACGAATCATAAAGAAAGAAAACTCCGTGGTGTTTAACGACACACACACACATATATATATATATATATATATATATATATATATATATATATATATATATATATATATATATATATATATACAGACAGTGATGTGTAGTAATAAAAGTACTGATATATAGTGATAAGTAGTAAGACTACACATAGAAAAACAGGAATAGGTTAAAGGCTCCTAAAATTCATACTAGAACTGAACGCAAGGACCCGTGCGCAGTGGATATAGTACTAAGTTAAATAAAGTTTCAAGTAATAGTCATCTGAAGGTTGAAGGTTCAATGCTCGGTGCGGGCAATACGAAGAAGTGCGCATTACTGAAGACTTCACCCAGTCATGGCTGACGGAACAAGAGCATGCTACCCCCGAGGATTAAATAAAGTGTTCCGTTCGAAATTCCGTCTAGATTCCAGAGTTCGAAGAGATACACCTGAAGAAGATCGGAGGTTACAGCGACAGAAACGTTGTAATGATAACGGTGAAGATAAAAATATAGTCCGAATAATCAAAATTATGCAAATGATGCATACATGTTAAAAAATAAAAACGTGATTGAAGAAATTTCAAAGTTGTAATCAGAACCTAAACAGTTGAGCGGGTATACTAGTTGTAGGTGGAAGGCACGTGCATTCTTGGCAAGGACAATTTAAATACATGTTTTTAATAAAACTCACATCGAATCCTCGGTAAAATGTCTTACGAAATTGATGTCAGTATTTCAACGGTGTCCGACAATCTGAAGACAATTGGTAAGCTGAAAAACTCGATAAATTTACAAAACAAATTAACATTTGCTTCAAGAATCGGTCCTTTTTTTCCCGACAAACAATAATATGTTAAGCATCTATTAATGTATACATACAATCCTCAAAATATAAATACGCATATATCAATATTAGTAAAAATTTAAATACGTTTTTCTTCATATGCATTTTTCAAAATAGTTCATGATCCAAATAAATTAAAATAACACAATGGCTATATTTCATGAATCCCAAACGAAAAATGATATAAAGATTTGACGCTTCTAATCAGACACTATGGCAGCATAACTTGTGGATTTACTCAACATATCATTATTAATCTGCTGTTTGGAACTGTGAGTGTAGCCATTTTGGGTTACTCGTTAGTTAAGATTCCAGATCGTCTCTCGCGCTCTGATCAAATACTTATGAAATTAGTAAAAATGATTTTGAAAATATTTTTAGTTTAAGGGAGATAACTCCGAGATATATTTCATCATATTTGATTTCTTACTTGCAATAAAATATTTTCAAAATCTCATTTAAACAATTTCATAACCATTTGTTATTTAACTTAATTTGATTATCACCTCTGAATAGAACTCTACAATATTTGATCTTTGTGCCGGAAATCAAATATATTAGCTGGTTATTCAATATCTTTACTTGATTCCCGACCTATTAACTTAAAACAATCGTTCGAATTTTACACGTTAAGCATTTTACAGTGATTTGGATATCATTTTAATCTTGACTAGCTTTGACTGCTTTTTGCTCGAGAATTTTCTGTGTTTAACATTTCATCTCTTACGATTTAAACGCTCTGATCGTCTATGTAACATTTTCGGGACCATTTTCAGGTGTGACTTTTGTTCTGTTTTCCGATGAAAAGAGATTGTTGTTTGAAATAAGCAGCACAACTTACCTTTGTCTACCTTACACCTATCTGGAAACAGGTGTAACATGTTTTTTTGATCCAAAATTATTATTGCATTATAGAATGATATACTTTTGAATTTAATACTTCATATATATATTTTTTTATTTAAGTACACATTATTTTTGTTTTGTTTGAAAACTGCAGCATTTAGTGTGGTTATATAACAGGTCTGTATTTTAGAACAAAGTATGGGCAACATGTAATAATCTTTGTGTGGTTACAATATGTGCAGGCTTACGATGAAAGATTGCCCACTGGCAATATATATATATATATATATATATATATATATATATATATATATATATATAATAGAGAATGGCAGTTTGTTTGAAGCATTGCTGGGAATAGTAGTAGTATGTTTAAAAAGACTGAGGGCAATGCAAAGTGCCGGGTAGGTTGTAAGCTGGAAGGAACAAAAATAATAAATCGAAATGGAACTTACTATTTATTTTTTCTAAAAATCTTACATAACAGCAAGTGTGGTGTTGGGTGTTTGTGTGTTGTCCGTATTATTATTAAAAATCATTTATTTAATATTTCGGTATAAATAAACTTTACTTTGGCAAAAATAATAAACACCAAAGGAAAATCCGTCTGTGTAGCGAATTAACCAAAATAGATGGCATCTTCCAACCTACCCGGTCCTTTTTAAACATATTACTAATATATATATATATATATATATATATATATATATGATGGACTCTCCCGTCGATTTCGACGTATGAGTGCCCCGCCTGGGGCTGCCCGCGCGTGAATTTGTAATTACAAGGGTTGCGCAATCACCAACAACCGCTCCCCTGAGTCGGCATTGCTCGATTCCAATGGAAAGTAGTAGTACAGGACGACTGGAAACAATGCCGAGATAAGCAGAGAGCACATACGGCACCTGGTATTCCTAAATGGTCACCCATTTAGTACTCGACGCCGCTTAACTTCGGTGATCTAACGGGAACCGGTGTGTCAACATGATTGTGCCGTATATATATATATATATATATATATATATATATATATATATATATATATATATATATATATATATATATATATATATAGTGTGTAGATTTCAATTTTGTGTTGAGAATCTGAATAACAGAGCTCAATGTAATTTAAACAGAGCAAAACAGAATTATAAAAAGAAAACACTATACACACATTAAGGTTGTACACATTATAACTTATTTCGACCCCTTAATTAGGTCTCCTCAGATGTATAAACAACCACGTCAAAAAACCTCATTATTTGTTTTTTTGACGTGGTTTTTTATACATCTGAGGAGACCTAATTAAGGGGTCGAAATAAGTTATAATGTGTACAACCTAAATGTGTGTATAGTTTTTTCTTTTTATAATTCTCTCTCTCTCTCTCTCTCTCTCTCTCTCTCTATATATATATATATATATATATATATATATATATATATTAGTAATATGTTTATATATATATATATATATATATAAGTATACATTTTTATTTATACAAACATTATTGGTTACATATGTGCATACATGTTTCGGTTGCACTTTTCCAAGAAAGTCAACCTCATCAGACCAAGAATCTTTCAGGAATGGATGGATTTGACGAATTTTCTATCCTAAATGATTTAGGATAGAAAATTCGTCAAATCCATCCATTCCTGAAAGATTCTTGGTCTGATGAGGTTTACTTTCTTGGAAAAGTGCAACCGAAACATGTATGCACATATGTAACCAATAATGTTTGTATAAATAAAAATTTATACTTATAAACAGCTCAACTTGGTATTGAGCACTTTTTATAAACACTTGAGTTTCTACGGATTTACATTTACAGAAACTAATACAATACATGTACGATATATATATATATATATATATATATATTAGTAATATGTTTATATATATATATATATATATATATATATATATATATATATATATATATATATATATATATGTATATATTGCAGTCACAAGGTTTTGCATAGTATAAGGGAATATACATGTGCATGACTCTGTCATTAGGAACAACTTAGATTAAATACCTGTTCTCAAAGTTACTCCGACAAGTGGTTCTCCATTTTACATCGTTCTAGGTCGAACCTTCATCACAATATCCTTGAGGCGATCCTTATAAACACTTTGCCTATTTAAACATAAAGAGTCGCAACATAAGTTGGAGATTTTTCATGACTTAAATCAACCAATTTACTTTTTTTCTCTCACTTATTTCTCAATTAATATCTCCAACATATGAATTTCTGCCTATTTCTTCATTCTCTTGGTTTTTCTGGGTATAATTTTTGACGTTTTTCTTCGAAGAAAGATCGGACGAAACTGCATGTAAAAGAAATTATTACTCATTAAATTTTTATTTTTAAAACCCCTTTTCATTTATAATTTCTTTTTCTAATCTGGTTTATACAAACAACCTACTATAAAATCATTACGTATGGAGCGAGTAAAAATATTTAAAAATATTTATTGTAAACAAAATTTATCTTTTGACCGTAACTCTGGCTTCCCGGGAAACTTCAAATTTTCAGTTCTACTAGAACTACACTTGTGTGTTGTTCTGATGCATGACGACTTCACATGGGGCGTTTTTCTCTGTTGTTTCAAATTCGCTTCTTTTCTCCAGCTTTTTGTTTTTTGTTTTCGTCACCTGGAGGTTTGACAAGGAATCGAAAATGCTGGTGATATTTATCGAATATTTATTATTTGTTTTCATTTTGACACTAACAAATTATTAGAAAAAATTTTAAAAAATTAAAAAAAGTATAATCAAGCAGAAATTATGTCATGTTAACAATGTATTCTTAAATATATATATATATGTAAATGTATATGTGTGAGTGTGTTAACTCATGATATTGCGAATAATATTGGAAGTTAAATTGTATCATGTCTAGAGAAGTTAATGGAATTTGATTTATGAGCATAGTACTACATGAACGGTGAAAGTGCACATACAGTTAACAAACTGCTAATTACGTAATAGACTGAAATATTCTATTTTTTATTTTATTAAAAAGGACGCCGCCAAGAAGATATTTACTGTGCGTGATAGGTACATTCGATACCGTTGCGACTAAATGGATGAAACATCGTGACACGCCGGCACACTCCTTAGCTTAAGGTAAAATAGCTCTTTGTATTCAATTATTTGTATACAATGAATCACTTGTCGCAGCATTCCTGCATTAAATACTAACAAATAGGAAGACATGGCTTCGTTAAACGGTTATTATGAAGTTTATCGTTTAGTAATTGGAAAACAACTCGAGAAGCTCACATGACCAATGTGTGTTGAAGTACAGCGCAAAGATAGATTTAAGAAAAATTTAATATTTAATGTTTAAAACAATTGGCTAGATTATAACATTATTTTCTGAATTTAAATTTCAATATTTAATGTTTAAAGCAATTGGCTAGATCATGACATTAGTTTCTGAATATCAAAATAACAAAACAACAGAATATATTTTTCTCATTACCTTACATTCAAGAAACTAAACAAAGATATGTTACTTGATTATGTAAAGAAAGGCTAATAATTCAGTACATTTAAACTACGAAAAGTTGTGTTGATATTTAAAACAGAACAAATAATTGTGTCGATGACTCTAGTAAGTTTTCTGATTCTATTACCGATGTTGTATTTTGGCTGTGCTTAAAGAATGACGACACCCATGAATGTATAAAAAATAAAATTATATATCTTTATTGTCGGTGGCGCTGGACGAGTTAAGGTTAGTGAGGAAGAAGAACGCACGCACTGGAATTGACGGAGTAGTTTGCTCGGATCTGATCCCCAGTTTACTATCGATCTGAATTTTGGTTTTGGTTATACAATAATTTGTGACACACACGCATCCACCTATGATCGCTCATTCTGGGATTTAACTGTCGCTGTTAATGTAGCCACACGTCTTGGGTATTTATGTAGCGATGGGTATTTCCGTCTGAAGTTAACTTTTTTAGATAGAATAACATTTGCCGATAGTTTTGAATCGATTAAGAATAATTTTATTTCTCACAATCGACCGTTTTTTTCTGTTCCGGCAAGGTGCGTATCTGTGTCAAGTACTTTTATACATGCCGGGGGATATTTTCGATACATCCGGCTTTAATATTCAACACCGATAGGGTAATAAATTAGAGGAACAATTTGCCGGAGCATGTCGATAATATAACTTTTGTATGTAATTAAAACAAAAAAATTAACCAATTTTCAGTTAGTAGTATAAGTCATTGATTTGCATGAACATATTGTTTGCACTTTTCGATTAGCATTTAAAATATTTACTGTGTTAAAGTGAGGCATGATAGTCAATCGACAGAATGACGAAACACATGATTTATGTTTGAAAGTTGAAACAGAAAATTGCACCCTTTGTTACCAAGATTCCAATGAATATATATATATATATATATATATATATATATATATATATATATATATATATATATATATATTGTATGTAAGCTCTATTTATAGATTGCGGTTTCTGATAGAGGGAATAACGATGTCCACTTAGCGTAAAAAATAATCTTCTGTCAAGAAAATATATTTATCTTGTTTACTTATTGGTGTTATAAAAATAATATATCTAAACAAAGAAAGTAAAGATATATAGACCGTCATAATTCCTTTAACATAGTAGCAGGTGCTTATCTGTTGGATGCAGCCGACCATACTGGTTTTGAATTTCGACGTGGATGCACTATAATGATACGTCGTAACTGACGAAACATCGGTCTGCGAATGCCTATATTTTATATGAATATACAACAAATATCTAAAGCGTTATTTACAGATGTAATTTTTCACCAACTTCGTTATATTGACATAGTTGTTTTGGGGCTCATTGTTTTCAGACAATTGAAGTCATAAAACAATGCCTATTTGTGTGCGCACCTGTTAAATTATAATAATGTGCTTGGCCCATCTGCTGTTTAATGTTAATCTCATGTTTCCCTCTCGAAAACATGATGAGTTTCTAGGAATTGAAACCGACTTTAACACGATTGTGTGATGAACATATTAAAAAGATACAATAAAAAAAAGTTTCACTACGAAAATAGATATTCGTTGTGTTGAGCAGAAGTTAATATCTTTTTCATGATTAAAATATATTTTCTGATTTCTTATTGACCTCGCAGATAACTGTGGTTTATGAAACCAGGTGAGTATGCCCCAGACGTACCTATATTATATGAGAGTCCCTTGTTTAAGATTATTGTACGAACCATCGGATGACTTTCACAGGTTTTGTTTGGTTGTTTTGTTTTATAGCATATCAGCCCTTTTCGGGTTATGTCATGCTGATTCCGGTCATTTTACTTAAAGTTATTAAACAATAACATCAATATTTGGCGCATGTTTTGTAAGGAAGCCAGTTTCATTTTGTTCTTTTGTTTATTTTCACCTTAAAATGAAACTGATGTATGATGTGGGTGTTTTTCAAGACACTCTAATCTAAGAACTCTTATTATTTGTGAACTTTTTCTGATGATTTTGTAGTGTTGCAGAGACGATATTGACATACAAATGTTGTTTGGCACAAAACAAATGAAACGGACCGTTAAATATATCTCACAGAAATGTGGAATGTTTGGAAATGTGTAAAAAATAAAAATAAAAATAAAAGTAATAAAACAAACCATGGTTATTGGAATATAATAAAAAACTGTTCTATATATATATATATATATATATATATATATATATATATATATATATATAAATATATTGTTAAAATAGTTCACCCTAAACAAGGCAAGCTGCCATTGTAGACGTAAGATGTTAAGAAAAGTATTTCAAAATAAAACTGTCATTGCCTTATACCCGGTTTTAATATTAGACTCTGAGGATAAACATCACAGCTAAATGGAGTACATGTTTTTATTAACTCTGCGCTTAGTTTTGTAGTCAGATCATTTGAATAGATACTTTCAATTAAAATTACGTTAATAGTATAGTGATAATTATTTTCAAGTTAATTTAAGTATTTTATAAGTAAACAATACTTATCATTTAGACAGTTCTAAATATGGATACCACAATAATAATTACCAATTCAAACTTATGCGTAGTTGTATTAGCTCTACATTGAGTTTTTCCAGACGGGGACCGTCTTGTTCTTAGGAGCAATAAATACATTTGTAAGTTTTTTTTTTTTTTATATTTGGACTTTGCTTTTCATGTCACGCCACCATGTATAATCTTTCAAACTGAGTACTTTTTGTCTTTTCGGAAAAGTTCAAAGAAGACCCGTCAAATATTGATATACTAATGATGATTGGTTCCCTGTGAACGAAACGAATTCGTATAGAATTGCAGTTAAGATTGATTGTTTCGAGAGATGAAAAAAATATTGGTCTTTGGAATAAAACAAACTCTTGTTTACTTATATACACGGGAAATGATTACGAAATACTAAGGTCTTATGTACGACATGAACAGAAACTGAATCTTAGGAAAATCTCCATCATACCAGTAATTATAGGAGCAACAGGACTAATGAAAAATAATTTCAAGAACTATCTGGCGAGTATACACGGTGAACTGAGGGCATAAGAAATAAAAACAATTGCACTTAAAGGGATGGGTAGAATCTTAAAAAAGATCTCTAGGCTGGAGTGTCTAAAATAGCCGGCGAATGTCTGTCATCCGGTAGGATGCCACATCCCCAGCAAAAATAGAAAGATGAGAAAATAGAAATAAATAAATAAATATATATATATATATATATATATACTGATATTTTAATAAACAAATATTAATCATTTTTTTATCTAAATACACTAGTGTTTCTTGCTTTTCGCAGTTATCATCAGTAGATGATAATTAGTGTTGGTCGAAGGATTCGATCCCAGTCACAAAGTGGCCTCTGATTTTGCAGTCCAGCATCTTTCCCCACCGCCACCAACAATTAGCACGAAAAATGAAATCAGATTTAAGATCTATATTCTCAAAGCAGCGGGCGAACAGAGAAAGCAGATCATATAGTGTTCAACTCACGACGAAGGAGCATTGCATTACGCTAATTTTAACGGCTTATTTAATTCTCATAAAGGGGTGCAAATCCTATTTTCATTGAAGCAATATTTTAATGAATAAATATTAATTATTTTATACTGACAGACACTAGAGTTTTTTTTACTTTTCGCAGTCATCAGTGCAGCAGAAATGATAATTACTGCTACTCGAGGCATTCAATTTCGGTCACAACGTCATCACTGACCCTCTCTTTTTTCTTTCTTTCTTTCTTTTTTTCTTTCTCTCCTTCACTCTGTATATATATATATATATATATATATGTGTGTATATATATATATATATATATATATATATATATATACACATATATGATGACTGCAACGTTTTGTGTAGTCTTATCAGACGATTGCCACTTGTTCATTCAGAAACGCGATGTAAAGAAAGATAGGCCTTATGTTGCCCGTGTGCAGATTAGAAATTGTCGGGTCCACACGCGCTAAACTTTTCCATCGCCACAGTGTCATTGAGATTGCTAATATAGAGATCTAGCTTTGTGCAACAGCTAAATCACTCTCTGGAATCATAATTCCAAAGAAATATGTCTTACGAAAAAAAACTAATTGTGTTTACGATTAATTAGCTTAAAATGTTTTATTTTACCATATTCCATTGTTATACACGTAAAAATTTAAAAAGAGTCAAAGACAAAAACAATTTTAAGAGATAAAGGTAGGTAACTGTGCTAATGCCATTCGTTATTCGTTCGCATGAAAGTTTGAGTTTTTATTAAATAAATAGCTGGACCCTTCCCCCGACGTTGTCCGAGAGAAATGTAAATTAATGAATTGAAGAGTGTAAATATCCGGCCGAACGCAAATAGGTCAGCTGCTGCAATTGTTGCAATGTGAAAGAAGAGAAATAAAGGAATTTAGGAAAGATGGAGACGCGGTTGTAGGAGTCTTCCTGCCCATCCCATGGTATCGGTATTTACTCAGAATTTTCCTTTTTTGATTTAAAACCCGCTTTATCTAAAATTAAAGAGGCCAATAGATCCGTATAAAATCCAATTCCCACCCGGTTATCGTTGTTTAAAAATTCTAATTTTTTTAGAGACGAAGGGAAAATGGAAAAAGGAAAAATAAATAAAAAGAAAAAAGAAAAAAGAAAAAAAGGAGAAAGTAAAATCAAACACACACATATAATTAATTGGGTCTGTATAGCAGTAGTAAATCATGTTGGTTTGGAGAAAAATGATGATATTCATAATAGGTAAAGTACGACATATTACAGAAATTATTTTTCAAATTACGACATGGTATCGTTGAATATGAAAAAAAACCGGCCCTTTGTCTCCCGCCCTCCTCACTCGAAACAGGAAGTATAACAATATTATAAAAGAAATAAAATAAATTACATGAGACGACTGGGATCGAACTATAAAACTTTCGGTCTTGAAGTTACGCTTTTAACCTTGAAGCCACTGACTCGAATATAAAATGAGTGCCAAATTACGTCATCTAAACCAAGACAGCTGGTAGCTGGCATGTGTTATAATTTACGATACGCCATGAGGCGACTAAATCTAGGAACAATCATTCACACGTTTTCGATCATTTCTATTCCAAAAAATAGATGCTATTTTCTAATGTTTGGATATTATTCGTGTGAAAGGGGTAGGATTCAGGTAATGTTAACTTTATAGATCTATGTGGGGTATTTTGGCGTATATGGACTTAAATCGGAAGCTGAGTCGCTGAATAAATTGTAGCCGCCATGTTGAATATCGAAATACAGAAGAAACTATGTTCGTTAATTGCATTCTTTAAAAACTGGAATGAGTATACGAGTATACGAGTATACGAATAGGTTGAAGTAACGTAATCCGATATTCTCGAAAAATCAACGGAATTAGCGGGAGCGTCTATTAAATGTTTGCACAATGTTTTATATTATGTAGTAAATTAATAGCAGATAAATTGTAAATACTAACGGACGCTTTTAAAAAAAATAGACGTTGATTATTAGTTCCCGTTGCCGACTGGTGGAGTGTCACTACTTAAATGTTAGGGGGAAATGTTTGTGCTACCACATATAGGGAGTCGAAGATGGTGAGCCAAAAGTAGTATTTAGTTTTTGCTGGAGAAAAATGATAACACATTTACTAAAGAAAAATCGAGTGAATAAGCATAATGTAGTGGTGAGTTTAGTAGCCTGTGATACATGTGGTTAGTTTTCTATTCTCGGGTAGCTATAGGGGAAATCGTCTAAATTTATATAATTGATAAACTAATATAAATATAAAGTATTTATTTTTTAAACTACTAAGTTCTTGCAAGTAATATAAATGTATTTTCGAAATACTTGTCATTATACTCATAGTCAAACTCAGCTACCACGTTCTAAAAAAGATAAACCCCTAAATTTAAAATAAAATGTCTCGCTTGACAAGTACGTACCCAACGAATGTAGACGCCAGTTGTAAATCTTCTTCTTTAACAAATGGTGAATATCTATAAGTTTCTATTACCGAAATCATTACTGGGTTGGATAAAATATGCAATGAATTAAATTGATCAGATTTTTTTAATCTATAGAATACAGACTGAAAATATCCGTATTTCACTTGCTAGACATAATGAAATATTGATTTGTCAGCTTAAAGAGTATTTAGGCCAACCTCTTGAAGTCAGACTGACTGAACATTATATATTACATATATATCATATAGAATGTATACAAAATAATTATTTAGATCACCAATAGAACTATTTTGTTAGAATAAAAATTGCACTCTGTTCCGAAGAAAAGAATTCGTTCAAATGTTGGCATTTTCAGAGTAAGATATATATGATTTAGGTAAGAGTTTTCTTGTAAAGAAACGTGTCTTCTTTAAGTGTTTTATTCAAATAATCAGACGTTGCCTTTTCAGTATTGTTGTTTAACCTTAATGCCCTTTTATAACGAGTATGACCTTTCTATGATATTTTCTAAATAGCGTATCTCAATTAATAGTAGTTTTTTTCAATTATCTCTCTAGGCAGAGATTCTTGAAATGTGCCCTGCGTCACCAAATACCATTAAGTTTCGATAGCCTAAATTTATAAAGAATTTCTATTATTTAAAACACTAAAAACGTCTATCTTTTATATCTCCACATTGCATAATTTTGACGGACGTGTATGCCACCTCCTATCTAACAGAGTAATTGTTTGATATTTTCAAAACAATATCTGCATCATTATATTGATTCTACAGAACATGTTCCGATTACAGATTTTTTTTATATTAAACATTATATTTGTTTGAATGGTGCAGTCGCTTATGATGAGGTTCACTGTTTCGTATCTTTGGTCACAGTATCTATACTTGCTTTTTTCTCGGATCTTGCCTATCTTGCTATTTACGTTGTTCGTTCTGATCGCGTTGTTTTATGCAGATGCCAGTAGCGATTCCGTTTTAATTTTCCGTGGCCATGTCCACGTTTCTCTCGCGCAATTTATTTTGTTTGTTTAATGAATCATTCAAGTAGATGCTTCTATTCCTATTTTTCTTTTCCTGCCTTTTCGTTTCGCTCTTTTTTAAAGAAAAAATTATAATACAATGTTTTCACTGATCGCATAATGTAATATATTTTACTATTCATCAACTATGTACACACTCAAAGCGGGAAAATATATGTATACAATCTCACATCATGTATATTAAATCAATAACCAGATCGAATTCTTTTTACTATATCATCGAATTCAACCTAGTAAGTTCATTTTGTATTTAACAAATATATTTTTATAATATTACACGAGTAATATTTTAACTTTTGTTTTGTAATTTGTCCCCAAATATATTATTGTTGCATGCGCCGGTCACTGATAGTCGGTTTTATAACTAAGAAAACAACGCATAGAAGTATACGGCGTTGACAAAAAAATGACTAACGCAGGTGAACAGTGTAAAAATAAAAGTAGTTTTATTGCACGGAAATAACTGGAAACTTGGAAATACTGGAAGACGTTACTGAAGCCTGGATAGCGGAAATATCTGCGGTGAAGTCTGTCCCCTGGAGGTGAATGCTTTGTAGCCTATCTCGGAACTGGAACGACTGGAAGAGCAGGATTGTGCTGGAAAGGCTGAAAGAGGCGGATTACGTGACTGGACACTGGATAGCACACGGAAATTTATGTAGACGTTCCTGATGTATAATGAGGTGCTTCAGGTATGTCCGGTCCGTACAGACGTGACCAAGAGTTGAATCGGTAAAGAGATATAACCGGTTTCAAGACAGGCAACACGTCGTCTTAAATTGGAAAAGCAGGACTTCGACAGGATTACCCTATTAGAAAGACGATTCGTTAAATATAATTATCAAACTCCTTCTTGTATATCAGTTTCAAGCGAGATATTACATAACAAAATGTAATTTTTAATCAATCTGCATAATTTTAAAATATAGAAATTGATTGTAAGATGTATTATCTCAGAATATTTTATCATAATTTTTAAATGAAAATGGAGCCAATTTAGTCCAGGAACGGTCGCTAATTATTGTTTAATAACAGTGCAAACATCTACATCAAACTTTCAGTCTGGGGATTTGTCAGTCGAACTTCAGGTTAGTAGGAAGTTACATTATCTATTTAAAACTATGTTTTAGGATGAACAAGCACACGCGTGGGTAAGCCATGTTGGTGTTTTAATTTCTCCATAAGACATAATCCGACGAAATCTTCTATTGAAATAAAAACAAAACTTTAGAAGAGTTCCAAAAATAAAAATATGACGGTAGGTAGAAAAAATAAATTATCTTGCGCTTGGTAACAATTATGTTTGGTATATTTAGTTTCATTTCTGTTTCTCGGCTGTTAACTATAATTCACCATTGCTTAATTTTTATTAGATTTCATTAAGTGAAAATATCTATATTTTACTTTAAAATAACGATTGGTTTCCATATTTTTTCTGATAAAAAATGCAAACATGTGGAGATTGAGTTGATGAAAATAGCGTAAATAGAAACAAACACGAATATCTCGACTGGAAAGGAACGATGGGGTAATGTGTTTCGTCTTCAGTAATTCCATTAATTATTTTCAACCTTTCAATTATAACGTCATTGTTATCACTGATCAAATAGTGACTACTAATGATTCTAACGTAGTTTTATATTTGAGCAATAACTTACGTTTAGTCGTTTGTGTTTATATGTTTTTTTAGTTTTTGAATATCATAATATAATTCTAGTGTTTTGCAACTTGTACTTCGCACCAATCTCAGACAACGTATACGATGGAGTACTGTTGTAATATCTAAGGAAGTTCCGATTATAGCATTTTTTCCTGCATTGACAGAGTACACACCCGACTTTACAATTTAATAAGAAGTGATATCTTGTCTATTCTACAGTCCCCTTTCACACAGAACATATTTCCATGTTAGATGTTTTACTTGGATCGAATTCCTTGTCCCCTTGTAAAACATTCACAGAACCCGTTTAGCTACAACAACAGCCAGCAAATAACTTTCTGTACCAAAAACCAAACGGAACTTCCATGAACAAAGATTATTTCCCAGAACATCCCATCTGTGGAATAAAATACCACAAGACTGATCCCCAACCGACTACACCATTATTGTCTTCAAGTCTAATGTAAACAAATATATGGGGAGTTGCCCTCTTGGATAGATAGTGTCTCTTATTACCACTTCTGCCAATTCAACTCATTATTTACAAAGCATCCCGTGGTCGTCTTCATCGTCCAACCGATCATCTCTTTAACCATTATCCTTTAACGCCTTTCAGACGTTTATAAGTGATCATCTATTAGTATAAATACGCATATTTTACCTTATAACTAAGACTTCTGAGTTCATTTAACTAAGATCAATAAAACATAATTTATTTTAATCAATAGTTTGAATTTCCTTCCTACATGAAGTCTTCAGATTTTTAGTAATTCCATAACATGTTCCTCTATAGGAAACATTTATATCCGTCCACAATAAATAGTACCAACTGGTTCAGTTTTTGTTGTTGCTGTCCATCTGAATAAAAGAAAACAAGAACGCTTATTCTTAACATGCGTCCATTCTATACACGTTATTAACAATGGGAATACTATTTCAAACTAAAGCGTAACAGACCGATTAAATGGACCATGAAACAGAGTTTGTCATCTTAAAGCGATGCGCGGAGGCAATTAAATATGATATTCCAAACTTCAACGTGAAAAAAAGGTTATAGACAATTATTTCAAACTTACGTTTGGAGACTTACCGAAAACAAATACTCTTATGTATTGTTGGACGTATCTACAATGAGATACTCAAGTTATTTGTATACAAAACCCATTCATTACCTTATACAATGAAGTTATTGAGAAGTTCTTGTTTGCAGCACGTTGGAAAGATAAGATGAAAAAAACGTATTCAAGATAGCAAGGAATAAATTATATATTCATTGGAATTTTAATACACAAAAATGTCTTGTAAACGAATCGTGTTTGCGGAATAAATAAAAGACCAACTTATCTGATGCTGTTTAATATGGTTTCTTTTAATGTCTGAACGTAACGGCTCTGAAAATGCGTCCTGATCGTACGAACATCTCTTCAGAAAGTGGGCTAGAGTGTTCTTTCTGCCTTCATTCCTTCAAATTTAAGTGATTGATAATTGGTCAAAGAGAATTGTAATATCCAATCAAATGAGCTATTTTTTAAGACAATAGGAGTAATGTATTGATACAATAGATAAAAAGAGATAAACTGTTTTATGGAACAGAGGGAGTAACATATTATATACCCCCTTTTTACACACCATGAAAAATGTACATATTTTATTGAACGTATAGTTACTATGAAATACATAATATTCACGTTTAATGATCAGAAATATATTTTAAACTAAAAACAGAAAAACGTACAGACAGACTAACTTACGGAAAGAGTTCTTTCAAAAGAAAATTCTGCAATTTAATCCGTGAGTTTAGCGTTGAACCTGCTACTTCAAACATAAACGTGAAAAACTAATGAATGGACCTCATGGCGGAAAACTAACTAAAGCATGTAAATATATGTACGAAAAGGCATCAATCCAGTTTACGTGAATTTGTGGGAGGTGGCAGTGGTGAAGTGGATAACGAGGCGAAATGACAACTAAATTTGAATGAAGTCGGTTCCGTTGTACCACTTTAACTTATGGATGAAGGCACACAAATGCAACCAACACCATGAGGCCGACCAAAACTGTCGTACGAATTTCATGTTTACGTACATATCTTATTTTTTTCAGTTTAAAATGACTTGCGTACACAAATAAAAAAAAACGATTACAACATTACGTTCATTAAATGAAACTTATTTAATGCCCATCTTTTTTATTATCCTGGTTTGTTGTTGTGTTCATTTTCTGTCTGTTAAACTTCATTAATTTCATTTTATTTTCTTTATAAATCAATGAAGAAATAAAAAGACCGTGTTTAATTTTCTTAGACTTTGTTTTAGTCCCGAATTCCCCTTTTTAAAGATTCATTTAATTTCCTTACAAGAGGAAAAAGAACGAATTATGTGTCACAGAGTTTAATAGCATTACACAACATTTAGTTTTCTTTGCCAGTATTGATTTCCTTCTTAACATTTGAGAAGAGAATTTATATTATACTAACGAGTCATCTTTAGAAGCGACATTGCGTGATCGAATATCTAATTTGATATGTTTTCGTTATCACTAATAAAGACGGAAGTTTAAAAAAATTATAAGTATGTGTGTGCGTCATAGGAACATATATATGAATGAGGACTAGACTCTAATCTCTTGCTGCTCATTGTAACATATTACAAGCAAGACCTCGTCGAGTTACCACAATTAAAAATAAGTTTCCTTTCTTCTTTCGTATGTCTGCCGTAGGCTCAAGCGGAATTCCATGAGCAGATTTTCTTTCCAATAACTTCTCATCTGTGGAACCCATTACTACTTCTGCAGACTACAACACGAGTGTCTTTAGATGCGATGCTCCAAAATACTTGTAAGAAATTTCCTTATAACTAATCACACTTTGTTCTTTTTATTCATCATTTTCAATCCTTTCATTATATTTTTCATAATTACACTGACAATCAATCGATCTCATTCACCATTATCTTTGAGCGGACTTTCTCTTTGCGAAGTGGTGCCCATATTAGAAAGAACAAGAAACAAAGATAATTATGTTTGTACAAAACGAAATAGCTTGTGTTGGACTTGACTGATATGAATGGCGGGCGTTTCAGAAAAGCTCATATACACTGAGAAATTACATTTGCTTATAAGAATTCTTAAAATATCAGAAGAAATATCTTAAGCCAACTTTGATGCGTAATACGCCAGAAAACATCTCGAATCATGCAATGCCTGAACAGTGTGTTTGCTTATAATAGGTATAAATGCACACCATAACACGCAACAATAAGGATCAAGTCTGCCTAGCCGTTCACAATGACATCCTATTCACCTTCTTTGCCCAGGCATAAACCCTAGACTCTTTGCTAAGAAAATGTAAAAAACATACGAAATAACTTTACTTCGTAAAACATCATTTTATTGTAATACTATTGACTGCCCCTTCCCCCAGCCGGAACGACTGGAAATATTAGCTAGGAAGTAAATAACAATACGAAAGCAATACGGAATTAAATGACAATACTGAAGTAAATGACAATACACATGGAGGCATTGGGATACATAGACAAAGTGATGTTTTGAACAGTTAGCCATTAATAGCCGGGGGAAGGGCGAAGATAAAGGATTTGGTAATAGGTATTTAGATCCGATTGAAGTAAGCTGGGAATAATTGAGAAACACCTGGATGTTCCGGAATACCGGTAGAAAATAAATATATGTGGTGGACACTGACTGTTGAGAGGAGAAGTTCGAAGAGAACGTCGAGAGTTGGACGAGGAAGACGCCGAGAGAAGTATCTCGACGTGGGACAAATAGGTTGACACGGCAGGACAACGGGTTCTCGTTGGCCATTTGACCTTTCATGATGCTACACTTAGTTTTTTCTATCCTTGTTCAGGAACCTGCATTTTCCCCACATTAAAAACCGATCTTGTGTCTTACTCTGTCCTCGTGTGGAGGCAAGTAAATACGAACAGCAAATAGACATCGTTTGGGTCTTCAACCACGACGGTATCACCCATGCAGATCTCGAGTAC
Organism: Sepiola atlantica; assembly: GCA_963556195.1. Taxonomy (NCBI): domain Eukaryota; kingdom Metazoa; phylum Mollusca; class Cephalopoda; order Sepiida; family Sepiolidae; genus Sepiola; species Sepiola atlantica. Next base: position 59,409,669 of record OY744518.1, on the reverse strand, counting down.
AATTAAGTTTTCCTTACAACTATTCTTGTGTTGTTGTTTTTCCGTAGCGCAATCACTGCGACGATCATCTGGCTGCACTATTTCTTACAGATGTGTGCGTGTATGTCTTTATCTGCCTGGGTATATACTTCACATGTCGCTAGTAATTAATGCATGACGCACGACCAGTTTTACACTGTAATAATCAGTTTCAGGTATTAGACATACCATATTAGCGTTGTACTATAAGGCAGACTTCTTTTTATAGTCATTCACATGCTAGTAATACAAACTATTATATAATATACGAGCTGAGGTACCCGTCAACGCCTGGTTTCTAACAGTTGTCTCTTCTATACGACAATTTAAATGTTAACATTTTTTTAAAATTTACATCGCAATGAACTAATCAAAACATATTATTCAGGTTTATTATGATGATCGATATCAGCTAGAAAATAACTTGAACACTATAACAATAAGAACAACAACAACACAATACTCTAATGTGAGATTCGAACACTGAAAGATGGCATGAAACGAGAACGATTTATCCGGCTCTCAAACAAACGAAAATACTTTGTCTTTTTCACTTGCTTATATTATTTCTCACTTCAGCGCCAGAAGCATAAATATACAAGAAAAATGCTCAATTAATTAAATTATATATTAGTAAAAATTTATATAGTTCATCCATTTTAAATAAAACCAAATTAAACAATAAGTTATTTTTGGGGATCGCACGGTGGCTAAATGTAGACGATGCGAACTGTGGATGTTGGCGTGCCGGGTTCGCATCCAGGTCGTTCCATAGAAACACTTTCATCACACTCCACACCTGACCTCCTGGAGAGGAGGTAATTAAAGTAAGTAGTTGTTGGGTTGGCTAAAAGGGAATGCGAAAAGTGTTGAACGTTTGTTTCTAACATTATTTTGACGTAATTTTTATTTCGAATAATGCGTTTTCAAAACAGTTCATCGATAAGGACATTGGATGGAATCTGCAGCTTACAAATTTACAGTTAGTTTGATCCTTAGATCAGCTGTTTAACTCCATACCGCGACACACACGCACAAGTACAGACAACTGTGTTTGATATCTAGATTTACACAATCAGAAAGAGGTTTACCAATTAAAATTAAAGATAAAATAAATGAATAGTTTTGCAGAAATATACTATAGAATATCATTCTTCCCATATGTGGTGTTAGTGATTAAGCTAGGAAACAGCAGATCTCATTGTAGGAAGGTTTGTACTCTTATCGTATATGCTATTGCATTTTCTAAATTTTATTTCGAACACAGAAGTATGAACCCCTTTTTTATTGTGGAGATATTGAAGACAAAAGTGATCTATTTACATTCGCACATTTGAACAATAATACTTAACTATCAAAAAATATCGTAGAAGAATGAACCCAAATTAAATAAATCAATAACATAATTCATAGCGATAAATTAGATACGATTTATTTATCAAACATCAGAAGATATACAGTTTGTACGATGGTTACGTGAGGTCAGAAATATTTCAATTGAAATATTTATAACACATGCTAATCTTATGTTAATGTATGGGAATGATCAGTTAAGTATGTGTGTATTTTCTCCCAGGAGTAGGTTTTGGTAGTACTTCTTTGACGCGGATAGTATTACGTTGTTCAAACATTTGTGTATAGTATTTAATTTCGGTGACACATGTCTGGAGTTGTGATATTTTGCACCCTTTCTTTATATACTCCGTGGATCTGTTCTCATTAATTATCGCCAAATATTTATCTATTTCTATTATTGCTGTTAAACTCATTTCATTGACTGAAAAATATATACTTTCTTTTATTTCTTTTATTTGCCGATTGAGGGCAAGATATTGACTGAGATTGATTGGACATGTTCCGAGAGACTACGATGAACCCGCTTCGAAAGTCGCTTTTTAATTTAAGTCGCCGGGAAGCGACCAAGAGGAAGACCGAAATAAAAAGACCCGCAACAATGTCCGAGTAAAAGCTGTTTGGCTTTTACCTGGATCAAGCCTGTGATAGGAGAAACACAAAAACTTATAGCGGAACATGCCGTATCTCGGGAGTAACGAAATAGAAAATTGGCTCCAAATGTAGATAAATCTAAATTTTGGTAAATCTAAATTTGGAGCCAATTTTCTACCAAAATATACAATTCCTTTATTGTAGTATTGTCGAAAACATGCACGCACATATTGTTATTTTTATATCAGTAATATTTAGAAAAGAATCCAACTCATCGTAAATAGATTCATTGGCATTATTACTTGTACACTTCACTTAATTCATGAAATGGTGGATAATGTTTTCCTCAACGCTGCAGCACCTTTTACACTGTGTCAATAGCTTTATTAAATTGATACTACCATGCATAATAATTGTTACACGAATATATTTGTAACAATTAACACACACATAAGATTTATTTTATATTTTCTGCGACATATTATGATGTTTTTGCAAACGCAAATGAAAAATAAATCGTGACACGTCCAGGACAATTGGGAAACATTTAAAAAGAAATCTGAAAAAAAGATAGAGATACTCCAGTTATTAAAAAACAGAAAAATAAAAAAAAACATCTTGCAAAAAGATAGCATTATTTCCGTTTGTTTCCCTTATGCATCAACTGAAGAAAAGTGGAGTCAGATTGTGAAATAGTTAAAACATCACGAACAATATTATTTCATTATATAATCATTCTCTATGTTAATAAAGGAAATGACATAACACAACACTCTATTTGATGAATAGGACGATAACAAAATAAAAATACAAAACACAGAGTGACTCAAATTAAATGCCACCTACTCATGGAATGGTAAATGTAATTCACAATCCTTCCTGCAATGCAACCATATTCTGTAGACATAAACTTCAGTATTTCTGACTTGTTCACCAAATTCAGTCATTAAAGTCCAACAGTCACTTTCATCGCTATTCAATGTTATGCACCATATATGCACGTCTTCATTGCAAAAACAAATGAATACGACTAATTTTGACCGTAGTGATTCTCTTTAGTTCATGAATAGTCTGAAAATTATTTCGATGAATATTAACTCTCAGATAACCGCACAGATTAAACATATGTTGGATTAAGATCTGGTGAGTGTTATTTCCACACGTGTTACTGATGAGACGATCATCTCAGTGTCCCGCATACAATTGAACTACTATAAAACATAGACAGCTGGACATTAAAGACTGACTCTTATGGACAGGGCAGGCATAGACTGATACGTATTTGTACTAAATATAGTTGTATTTCATACAAGATTGTATTTTATATTTACGTTTAATGGATGGGCTCTTTTGAGGGGTCACAACATGATTGTATATACTTACCAGATAATTTGTATTTCTAGAAAACTAAAAGACGTTACAAAATATGTTGCCTCGTGTCAATTCAAACACATACATGAAGATCGATCTACTGTAAAACAAATCTTAGAAAACTAAACTTACCCGAAAATTAATTAACGCTACCAATTTCTTTCTGTGGAAATCTATTAGAACAATGAATATGTTTACATTCCTAAAAATATGTCTGTCATTTTTTTCACTTTCAGTGTATCTGACTTTCTGTTGCGACAGTAGTTGGATATAGTGACTTGTTTAAAAATAGCGACAAGGGGCGGGCTGTTTGATTTCCGGTCAAAAAAACATTAATACTAAAAACACAGGGTTACGAGTAGGGTTATAAAATGGTTTTATACATATATATATATATATATATATATATATATATATATATATATATATATATATAGGATAATATCCTAAGATAATGAACGGATCATTATGAATATTTGAATATATATTCTAGGCAACATGGTAAAAAGCATGGGTACATTAATTTTTTGATAAATTTGAACATTTATGAGGTGCATCTATATAAAGAATAGTTTATATAAATATAGAGGCAAAAATGCCTTAAAAAAAACATGTATTAGATGCGAGTTATTAAATCAAAAGAAAAATTATTTGATTTGATTACTCGCATCTAATACATGGTTTTTTGAAGGCATTTTTGCCTCTATATTTATATTAACTTTCAAACTATGCTTTATAAAATGAAATTTCCTAATTTATAACTAGCAGCGACCATGCGCAATCAAGTTCTATTCTATTTAAAACAGACATTTTCGCCAATAGTCCACAACCCTGGACGAGACACTTCACCAACACCATGAAGAAAATTATGGAAAAAAAGGTTATACCTTTATTTTTCTTGGCTATGTCGAAGCTTGTTTTTGTCAAACGAAATATTAGCTAAAAAAAATAAAGATGAAAAATAAAACGGAAGGTATTTTGAAATATTCTGTTAAATTTTTCGAAATATTTTTCTTTTTCTTTTGATTTAATTACTCGCATCTAATACATGGTTTTTTGAAGGCATTTTTGCCTCTATATTTATATTAACTTTCAAAAGATGCTTTATAAAATGAACTTTCCTAATTTATATATATATATATATATATATATATATATATATATATATTTATTATTTTTTATTTCAATACAAAAAAACGATCAGAATAATTAAAAAATATCATATAATATGGCCATGCGTAAATTGGTGATTGGTTATCGAGCGACCTGAAAATCAAGTCAAAATAAATATTATGATTAGCGATTGAATATTGGTCACTGGAATTTAACTAATCACAATATATGTATACATATACAATGTATATATATATATATATATATATATATATATATATATATTTATTATTATATTTGATTTCAATACGAAAAGACCATCAGAATAATTGAAAAAAATAAAAAAGGTATACATAAACAAACAGATTCTGTTATTTTTAACAATGTTTGCATATATATATATATATATATATATATATATATATATATATATATATCGCTGTAAAAAATGAACTCCTAAACTAATGTACCGATCATTATCAATTTTCGAATGTATATTTTTTGCAACACGTGAATAACATGACCACATATTTTTTGTAACCTTTACCATTTAGGGTGTACGATTACAAAAACTCGCATTCCCGTAAATAACTAAAATACAAACAAATTAATAGAATACAAATGCTCTATATTACATTTTACGTTATGATGTTCATCAATAAATTTTATAAATAATCGGTGCGCGCGCATGAGCGTCAATAATATGTATGTGCTTGGTTAAATACTAAACTCTTAAACTTAAAATGATGAATTATGGAATATGTATTCAAGGCAACAGAGTGAGCTACGTGTGGACATTATTTATTTATTTGTAAACTTTACAATTTAGGAGGGAGCACTGAAATCGTACAACACTCGCCAAACAAAAAAATAACATTTAAAACTAATGGTATATTTATTGCTTACACCTCTCCTAGGACGGTTATCCTATAAGTTTTATTATAAAACTGATTTCATGACATGATTAGCAATATAATTTTTAAGCAAAGCACCGATTATATTTTATTTTGTTTGTTTCATGATATACTCACAATATGTCCTTTATTTAAAACCACAATACATGGTGTCAAAAATACATTTTATACGATTAATTGAAAACAAATTGTTATTTTATAGTTAGCCCCTGGGAAAGATTAAAAGATTTTAAATTTTGCTACATCACGGATTTTTGCCAATAATATTAATGAAATCGATGACATCTGATCATTATAATTCATGCGATTTTTAGACTGAGGTAACAGTTAATTTTGGAAAGCAATTATTTAAAAGATACACACACAGATACACAAAAAATGCATATGCACACATATATACATATCAATATTATGAAATATGATTATATATAACTGACTGTTAATTAGAATATATATATATATATATACACATATATATATATATATATATATATAAATATACATATACATATACCCCCTCACACACACACACACACCCACACACACACACATATATATATATATATATATATATATATATATATATATATATATATATATAAATGTAGTGTGTCAGGTTGTATATGAAAATAAATCAAATAAAGTGCTCGATCATATAAGAGAGCTAATATAATATATTTAGATACTGTATATTACATATTTCAGCAATGTACCGCGGTTTCATCCAAAAGGGCAGATTTAGACATCTTTAGTAAATCTTCGTGCCCGGTGGAATCATCGGCAAGCTGAAATGATAGTCCCGTCCCGATAGGGAATGGCGTATCAATGACAGAAAACGGTATATCTCTGAGGGGGTCCCCGAAAAAAAAACCCTGTGTGGGATGGTGATTAACTAAGACTTAAGGGATTTCGATGTTAGTCTGTGTATGAAAGGCCTTAATTTTATTCCCTAGCAAGTTTTATTTATTTATTTATGTATTTATCTGTCAGCGAGTTTTATTTATTTATTTATGTATCTGTTCTATTTTGGATTTGTAATGTTATTGTTTTACATAGAATGAAAAAATACGAATAGAGCGGCTATGAAGTTATAAACGAGATGATGTATGCTATCTGTTAGTGTCGTTTGAGGGGTCTCGTTTATAACCCATTTTTTGTTTTCAACACTACTGGTTATAAACGGGACATATCAACGAAACAGCGCATTCCTCCCATTAAGACCAAGAAAATACGAAAACAACAATTCAATAAACAAAAATAAACACACACGTTAAGTCAATAAAAACATTATTGTATCATCTTTTCAGCACTATATCGAACAATTAATCCGATACATAAATTTATTTCCAAAAGAAGGGGGGTTGGGGGAAGTATAAACTTACAGCAGAAATAGGCAGGATGAGCCCTTCCTGAGGCAATCTGGGGCAATACTTAGTGTATAGTATAGAGGCTAAGAGTTAGTAACACGTACTTATGCTAAGATATGACTTAATTCGATTATTAACGGATGCTCAGAACTTAGGTTGGGGGTGATAAGGTAGGAATATTCTATCGGAATAAGGCCCATTGATAGTCAACTATAGTAAATACTTCTTCAGCAGAATAGAGGGGGGAATTTTGTAACATATAAAATGAAAATGGAATAATAAATAATAAATCACAATTATTCACAGACATAGATATATTATACGAAATACATTGGGAATTTCAAGTAATTTATTTATTAGATTAAAGTAAAGTTAGCAATTATATAGAATCAGGGTGAAAGACAGTGGATTCATAAACCTATTTCTAGGTACCCGTTAATCATGATCATTAACCCATTCTGAAAATTACTCAATGGTAATAATGGCCAAGTGTAGTTCTACAGGGGGGGTAAAACAATGAGCGGCATTAATATATTTTATTTATGAGATATATAAAATCTTTCGAGGTGTTCTTCTGCTGAACTGGGTTCACTAGCCGACGCATATGTATACTGAGAAAGGAACAGATCAACTCTAGGAATAAGTGAAAAATAAGAAATAACAACCTGGATGCTATCACTATTTAATTAAATTAGGTTAGATTAAATTAAATTAGTTTTTAATTAGATTAAATAAAATAAAACAATGGGTAGCAGGAATGGAGGAAAAATAATTAATGAAAAAAATAATTTAAAAAACATGCATGCCGACACGGTCTTAATTTCTAAAAATAAAAAAAAAGATTTTTATAAAAAGTATTTTGTACAGGGTTTTTATATTAGTAATAGCAAAGTATCCCGTCATTTAACGAGTTAGAGTGATATTTTCCGAGAAAGTGGTAAAAAATATAATTCTGTATTCCATAAATAAATATTACTACGGAATATCGTTATCAGAAATCTATTTTCTCTTTTAAAAAAACATTTCTTAATGGAAGGGATGTCCATTAAAAATGTTTTTTTAATAGAAAATAGATTTCTGATAACGATATTCCGTAGTAATATTCTCCCCAGAGAGTTGTAAACAGACACAGACGTTAAGGAAATATTTTAAATTATTTAAAATAATAACTAGATTTTTGTAAAAAACCTTCTTATAGTGACATTTTTTTATATATGAATGATTTTTAAAAATAATTTCTGCCGGATAGGTTTTTTTTTCGCTTCGTTAAATAACAACACGATAATAATCGGCAGTTAATTAAGTGAAATATATTTTCCCAAAATGTAAAATTACGTCCCAGACACTAGATAATTCATTTCTAAAAAGAATAATTTTAATAATATAATTTTTTAGAAACAGTATTTTGAATAAATAGTTTCTATCTACTAATTAATATACTAATTAAGATTTTTTTTAAGATAAAGGAGAGATTCTGCGAGATTGACGTTCCTTCAACTCGTTGTGTGTTTATTTCGAAGGGGAACAACTCAGCCCTGGAAATAAGGCTCGTCTGACCGCTGGTATTCCAGATGAACATTTATGTTGACATTCCTTATGATGAATTAGATGTAGAATTCCCATACTATCATTGGATTGGAATGGTAACTTGTGAGCGGTGTCTTGAATGTTTTAGTTTTTTGTTTTTTTGTTTGGGGGGGGGGGTTTCATCATTGTGCCGCCCGACGTGAAAGTGTATTATCGCACATGGTTCCGTTTTTTTTTGTTTTTTGAATGCATTTGAGACCGATTATTTGCTTGTTGGCAGAAATAATGCACGATCTACTTTTCTAAGACATTTTCTAGGACTTTCTTTTTTATCTTTGCTCTTTCTTGTTTTTTAATTTTAACTTTTATTTTTCCTTTTCTCTTCTTAAGTGACCTCAACTATTGCAACGCCACATTGTGTATTTCGGTAGTTAAAACCCTTATTCCAAACATTTAATTTCCCTGATGATCTGCCAAGCAAATACCTGCTTGGTAGTGAAACACGTGTAAGAAAAACATTTAATTTAAATAAATAATATTTGTAAGAAAAAATCTTCAATGGTGATCATTGGTGTCCTGAAAGGAATGCTTCGGTAAGCCTACATAAAATCGCATATAAATGCTCTGTACTCTGTAATCGAGTATCATCGAGCTTGTTTTTATTGGCACAACCCCAGTCTCTACTTTATGATCTATTTTATAAGTGAAAATCTCTCTCTCTCTCTCTCTCTCTCTCTCTCTCTATATATATATATATATATATATATATATATATATATATATATATATATATATATATAGTGAGAGAGAGGGATAGATAGATAGATAGATAGATAGATAGAGGGAGAGATAGATGATTTGGCTTACATCGACAAGTCGAGGTTTGTTTTTGCCACATCATCAAAGCTACTACACCCTTTCGACCGATACAATATTGACTATGTTGGAGGGTCTGTCTGTGAGGGTTTAATGGTGGCGAGTTTGCATTCGCTAAGTAGTTACTTTTAAAAAAATATCTGCCTTGATTGTTGTATTTTAATTACATCGAACTTTTTGTTGATCGTACATTTACAGAAAGGTTACATATATGTCTATATCAGTCACTTTACAACGGTCAAGCACAAATTGAAAACACACGCATTGGTCTAAGTACGTATACGTTTACACCCGGGCGAAAACACAAATATACACATTGACAAATAAATACTTATATGCATTGAACACACACGCATACAAACGAAGAAACAAATTAAACTCTGAAACATATATATATATATATATATATATATATATATATATATATATATATATATATATACATATATACATAGAAACAAATATGGATGAGAATATATATATATATATATATATATATATATGTATATATATATATATATATATATATATATATATATATATATATATATATATAGATAGATAGATAGATAGATAGATAAATAGACAGATACGTAGACATAACCATATATACATATACAACTGTAAGCATACATTAGCAAATACGTTATGTACATGAAGATTACTATACATATATTGTTCCACCAAATGCGTAAATAAATATAAATTGAAATATAATACAAATATTAGATGGATAATCGTGCATTTATACACGCACGTGCCTCTATAGATACACCCCGCATGAGAATACCATCCAGTTATATATCCGAAACTTATCTCACTTAATAAATTGCATAATAAGGGAGAACATCTTCAATAAAAAAAGTTTTTAATTATTGCAATTATGTATAAGGTAAAGAACTAACCTACAGTGGTTACCTAACCCCTGTAAACATGAGCAAGGAGTCATATTTACAAGAAAAGAGAGACCGTTCCAGGAATGGCTGGACCATCCAAAATTTGATGTGACAAATATCAATTAATTTCTGTCATTGAAAAAGTAATGTCCTTTCAGATACGAGGTTTCATGCTGTGATTATGACTCACTTAAGTTTTTTAAAAATTACTGTAATTACTTGAAGATGATTTGACGAATCAATTCGAAAGCACTCGCAAAAAAAGAAGAGAAAACAGAACAAGAACCACATGGTACTTACATACAGCAATGTGACCGAAATACTAAATGGACTATTCGGAAGATTGAAAAAATAAAAAAAAAAGTATTATTAAGCAAAAGCACTCCGTGCTATTTAATAATATTTGCCTATATATATATATATATATATATATATATATATATATATATGTATATATATATATATATATATATATATATATATATATATATATATATATATATATATATATATATATATATATATATACGTATGTAAGGTTAGTTATAAATAACCTAAGCAAAGATCTAGATCATTAAGAACAAAATAAGAGCGTAATATTTATTAATATATATATTACAGAAGATAAGAACAATATCGGTTCCGTCGGTTTTAACTCTGACAAAAGGAACCTATAATAGGTATCTTTACCGGACCCTCTGTACCTTCTATTTATGTCTGATCTTCTGTAATATAGTTATATATATATAGTCTCGGAACTTTTTCAACCATTAAAACTATATATGTATATAACAACACATTTTAGTCCCAAGTCGTTCGGTGGAAAATAACTTTTTTGTAAGTAAATTTACTTTTTGTAGTCACTATATTAGTTTGCTTCCAAGAATTTACGCTAGTCTTAACATTATTTAAGGGATCATAAGTTGTTTATCATGAAAAACTGTTTCTGGCATCCATTTTGGTAGATTCTCTGCACAGACGGAGTTTTCCTTTGGTGTTTATTATTTTTGACAATGGGGAGTTTCTTTTTTCCCGAAATATTAAATAAATGATTTTAATAATCATCCGAACAACACACAAACAGCTAACACCACACTTGCTGTTATGTAAGATTTTAAGAAAAAATCAATAGTGAGTCTCATTTCGATTCCGATTTATTATTTTTGTTTCTTCCATCTTACAACCTACCCGGCATTTTGCATTGCCCTAAGCCTTTTTCAAAACACACTACTAATATATATATATATATATATATATATATATATATATATATATATATATATATATATATATATATATATATAAATATATATATATATATATATATATACATATATATATATATATATATATATATATACATTAATTTATATATATGTACACATTTATATATATATATATATACATTTATATATACATTTATATATATATATATTTATATATATATATATATTTATATATATATATATATATACATTTATGTATATACATTTATATATATATATATACATTTATATATATATATACATTTATATATATATATATTCATATATATATATATATATATATATATATATATATATATATATATATATGCAATTAAATGAAATACCAGTATTTACTATTTTAAATAATTCAATGTATCCTCTATATTTTTATGATTTACTAAGGAAATCAAATATTTGGTTATAAATAAATAAACTCATCCTAGTTGGTAACTTTCAGATGGCATTACATATAATAATGCCAGTAAAATTCAAAACATAAAATAAGAACACTAATTCGTGTTACTTATCTTTGTACGACCAGTGCAAAGCAGTTTCTTTTCTTCATTAGTATACCTAAAACCGAACAAATGTTTACAAACAGCATTAAGCTCCAACAGCCTCCCTATCTGTGGAACACATTACCATAAGACTGCTTGCCTGAGTAGTACTACATTGTCGCCCACTTTAACGAAATACTTGTCGAGTCGTATTTTTAAGTAATCAAATTTTACCTATTCCATACACCGTTTTTAATTCTCTCATAGTATTGTCCGTCTTCCAACTGACAGTCGCATTAAGCATTTACCTCGAGTAACTATTGGCCCTAGCAAGCGCTTATTTATTAGTACGAAAAAATCTCAACTTACGTATTCGAGATAAAGCGTTTTTTTCTGAAACGTGTTTGTCTATAAAATGAATGAAAGAGATTAAAATATTGTCATATTGAGAAGTCGAAAGACGCCATCTGAAACTGGAACACGTGGAAACTAATAAATCAACTCTTCTTCTCGAGAGACTTGTGCTCTCAGATAAGCGCCTTTTTGATTTATTTGAATAGAATCTTATAAAACCAAGTTTTTTGCAATGTAAAAAGGCGGATTGATTCGTATAGGTAATTCCTCATCGTAGAACACTGGGAAATAATTAAGGAAAACTAATATTGAATTGCAGATATTCTCATAAATCTTCCATGAATACCAAATATATCATTGTTTTATGGGTATTTGTTTGGTCGATACAGGCATTTCAGTCAGATCCTAATAATGTATGTTGCACAAGTGATAAATATTGAATCATATGTGTTATCATGCAGCAAAATCACTCGCAATGTTTTACCTTCTCGTAGAAATGTACATTCGTCGCTAAGATAATGCTGTGTATATATTGAGAGCAGTCTTTTTATTGTGAATGTAAAAAATCACACGAGGAGGTCAACAATGTTATTTTTAAGTAGAAAAGCAGAACGATGGCTACATGGATTTTAGTTATGTTATAGCTGGAATAAAATATACTCATACGAGAAATATATTTAGAAAAATACAACTTTGGTTAAGCATTATATATTTCATTGTTTTTTTGTTAATTACTTTCAGACATATTGCCAGTTTCTTTTTAACAGTGACATAACTATGTCAAAAATAATTAAATTGAACATAATTTCCACGGGATTCTTTGTCTACAAAACAACACGCTTGCATCTTTGTACGTATCGTCTTCCACAGCGAATAAAAAAAAGATGTTTCGATCGTCAAAGATTATCTGCAAAACGTAAATGCTGATTAATTGATGTCGTTACTCTTTTCTGTATGCAAATCGCTCAGACAAGGTATGAAACCACTTGATGTAAGAAGCTTAAAAAAAGGTAAAAAACTAGTCAACGATAAGTGTCAAATTGATAGATTCCAATCAAGAAAACAGCAATTTTTCCCCTTCTGTCAGAAACCTCACTCATGGACTATGAGAACACAATATAGGAAGCGAGAGTTACTATTTAAGCTGGGAAGATATTACACGAGATCGGAAGGTGGGGATTTAAAAAAAAAACAGCGCAAAGATGAAGAACACTCTGGCTTATATTATATGTATGAGCAGCCCGTCTGCATTTTCTTGTAGAGGAACTTAAGACGTATGCAATAATCTAACCTCTTCTCAATAAGTTATGGTTAACCTGGGAGGGTGTGCCTCTTTGAATTGCACAGAATCATACCTCAAACTACAGACAAAGGCCACCTTGATGAAATGTCTCAGACTTTGTCAAAAAAATTGTCGAGGACCTATTTTTTTTTTACTTGGTATGTAAAAAACACTACGGTTTAGGGTGTTGCTCGTTTGCAAAAATAAAGATGTTACGCATTTCCAAATAGATTGGTCAGCTTTGTTTGTATATGCAAACAAGAAGCAAAGTTAATTAAATCACAACAGATATGAAAAAACAAGAACTAAGCACAGCTCTACAAATTTAACAATTTTGTTTTTAATGTCAATTTTTTATTGGAAAATAAAAGTACACATAACTTAGCTCTGAATGAAGTTAACAATTGATGTTTACACAACATGTTCTATGAAATTGAACTATAAGCTTAATTTATTAAATTCGATTGTGTGTAAGCATTTAAAAAATGTGATTCCAATAAATAAAACACATTGGAATTTCAACCGGTTCTGCAAGTATACATTAAATTATAATCTTCGGAGCAAAGGATTTATTCCTGTCCGTAGCGTTCATAGTGTTTTTGGGCTGGCTAAGGCTTTGTCTTATTGTTGAGGAAAAAGTATAATATATATATATATATATATATATATATATATATATATATATATATATATCTGTATCTCGCATTAAATTCAATATTCAAGTTTCTGAACAGATTATCTTGCTGGATAATATCGTCTTAATAAAATCCTACCGTGAGATATCGCTTAGTTGTTTTTTAAGTGAATGACAACACCCCCTATGTAGACGATTAAGCACATCCCACAAGCAACCTTTCACTTTGGTCTGTATGTTCTTTGATCGCTGTCAGCCTTTATTGTGTGTAGCGTGGTGGTTCTATTGGCCACTACGTAGGAAAATGACTCAGGTTTCGAATCGTGTGTCCAAATGCGTTTTACTAAAAAGTCTAACATTGGCGAAACACTAGTGTATGTCACGGTGTGAACAATATAAGGTATATGTTTTGTTATGGAACTAAAATTGTCTTTCTATCCATCTATCTATCTATCTATCTATATATCATATATATATATATATATATATATATATATATATATATATATATATATATATATGTTTCTCTTATGCATTTTCTCTCTCGATTTATCCCATATGGTGAATGCTTTGCATGTTTTACATGTTTTATTTGTGCTTTCTTCTTCTTGATTCAACCTATATGGTGAATGCTTTGAATGTTTTAAATATTTTATTTCTTATTCTATTCTCTGTTTGTTGTGCTATTTCTGAAGTCCTCTCAGTGAAGTTTTCGTTTAGTTCTTAAATCTTATGTTTTTTTCTCAATAGACATGTATGTTATGTCATAAAAGGTATTGATGAAGATACGTTTTGGAATTATCTAAAATAATAGAAAATAAAATATTTCCAAAATAATCCAGGAAACGATTATACGCCTGATAATACTTGGTTTTGAATTCTTGCCACAATGTTCAAATTTTACTGATCTCAACTCATATATATATATATATATTTATGGGGCGACATTGCGTATCTAAGATAGGACACTTCTAAATCCCCAGCGAGCAGAAAATACCAGTAACTGCAGTACGCTAATTTGCTGCTAACACTAACAACAACAAAAGTACCGTCATAAATTTATGAGCGATAAATCATCGCAGAATTTAAGACAAGTCTTTCGTGGCGTACTGCTTAGTGCACTTGATTACGGCCCCTGTGATCTATTTTATAGTCAGTCACGCTGATGAGCCGAAGTAACAGCGAAATACGTGCCCATGGATAACTATTTTATCTATTAAATATATATGTATATTATATATATATATATACATCTATATATATATATATATATATATATATATATATATATATATATATATATATATATATATATGAAGAGTTCGAATGCAAAACGCGATAAACGCCATTTTCAGAATCACGAAACTGTCCCTACAAAAAGTGTTGCATTTCAACGGTCGACGACACCCCAACATTATTTGTTACATGATATGATACCGAAATAATGTCTTTTTGATTAAAATTAAAATCAGCTTTCATTTGAAGTCTACACTTTATATATTCGTGTTTTTATTCTTTATGGTCTCAATTTAAACGAATTGGATTTATCGCGTTTTGATATATACTTAGAGAGAGAGGGCGAGAGGGTACGGTCTGTACTCCTTGAAAACCGTTAATATTCCATTCGGAAATACAATACGTAAACAAATGATGACTTAGGAGAAAGTTATCCATACATTTCTAGTGTATATATAAATAACGTGTATTAATTTAAACACCATATTCTACTATATTATTTGAACTCAGCTGGTTTAGTTAATAGTTCGCGTAATTATCTACTACACTACACAGTTGAGAACTAGACGATGAGAAAAATGTCCACTAAAATGCTTAATTCAGTATCCTGTAGCTAAGCTATACAAAAGAATTGATTGATTATTAGGCATTCACGTAATATCTTTCACTTTACGTAGTTCATGACTAAAAACTCAACGCCCGAATAATTATTTAGTATTATCTGTTTTCTTTAGAACCCCTTTTATGTTATTTATATAGCATTATTGTGCCACATCTTCTGTGAAGTTTGGAAATAGTCTATAGTATTCTTATAATGATTTGAATGTTAACTGTATTTGATTTCATCCGAATAATTTCCCTTTTTATATTGATCGCATATAGATTATAATACGCGTCGTTGACAGTTATTTTTTTTAAACATACCTTTTAAAATTAATTGAAAATGAAATGTATAATTGCCACTGGTTAACTATTCTTAAAATGTTATGTAATCTATTATTTAGATATATAAAGTGTTAGTGTTTTAAAATATTTCAATCGTTCTAACTTTAATAATGACTGTGTAAATATCAGTAGAATTTCGCATTTATTCAGATACACATATATTTCCTAACTATATTTAGATTATAAAATAGAACACAATTTTTTAATATAATCTGTTTTACAGACATTTGACGCATTAATATTTAAAAGATTTATAGCGTGTTCATCTTTTTTTAGATTATAAAAATTTATTTACTTGAAAAATAAAATACAGTTTTAAAACAAATCAGCTAAATTTTAGCCCATTATAAATTCTGTCAAACTTTCAATGTTTTAAAATCGTTATAATATCAAATTTAAAAATTATCATTCTTATAGATCATGTGAATCATTGAATAAATATTATTTCAATTAGGCAATTATCTGATTGTTGGTTATGACAAAACGGTACACGTTGGGTTGTTTGCAAATAGAGTAGTTTAGTTTATGACTTTGTTTTTTTTTTCATACGAACAGTTGATTGTAAAAGGATTCGTCGAAAATGAACTATTCAGTACGTTATGGTGCATATAAAATCCATCATCTCCTCACGCAATAGAAGAAAAAGAAAATAAATATAATCACATTCTAAAGTTTCTTTTCGAGTGGTGTTATTTTTTGATCGATGTTCATCTTTTATTTTATAGCACGAGCATTTGGTCTGGATGATTTCCACATCTGCGAACGATTTCATGCACATTAGGGAGAAAGAGGAGTCGGCCGTTGTCTTCTTTTGACGCTTCTTGTAGCTCTGATATGGAATCAACCCCGTCTCTGTTTGACGGGACATCGATAAGACGTGATGGATTTGAAACATGATTGACCAAAACATTTGCTTGTTCAATGAGAAAACTAACCCAGCAACAGCGATTCCTCGTTCTTCTTTATATCAACCTTAACCAGCAACAACATGATAAACAACAGCGACTACTAAAAACAGTTAGGTTTGCCTTCTATTTGATTTTATGTATTGATGAACATTGATATGCGTGAAGGGAAGAAGAGAGGATATTTATTCTAATGATGACTCATAGAATTTAGATCTTAGTTTTGGAACGTTCAGGTCATCTTAATCTTTTGAACCTGAAGTATACATAACGTCTATCAAATACAACGGCAAACCTGTTTATGTCTCTCTGGCTCAATTTAATATCTACTCAATCTTCCCTTTAGCCTCAAGACTTACGCACACATTTATATATATATATATATATATATATATATATATATATATATATATATATATATATATATAGTATTAAAAGTATTTTAGTATATAAAGATAGTATTTAACCGATTTGTGAGCTGCCTTAAAAACAGAATTACATTCCGGGTGTTGTCTCTTTGTAAAGGTAATCACTTAATTTTGATAATCGGTATAAGACGTACATTGTCTTTGAAATAAAGAGGACAATACAATTTACATGACCATAACACCTAGAAGTTGCTTATTGATAAAAAAAATTCATATTAACATTTGCTTAAGCGCAAATACGGAAAATTTCATTAAAGTCATATAATTCCCTAATTACTAATGGATATTATTTTAACTTACACGTATTTCTTAGTCGTTAAGAAAGGTATATACATAATTTTGATAAACAGAATATAGATATATGCATATATAGTTTTTTTTTTATTAATCGATAAGTATTGTCTATATGTTTATTAGATTTGTATCGGATATTCTATTACCTTACGATTAACGCAATATATATATATATATATATATATATACTCTTTTTATATATATATCATTTCGAAGAAAGAAATCTAACGACATGCTCAACTAGAACTGGGCTTCTGTAATATATATATATATATATATATATATATATATATATATATATATATATATATATATATATACATATATATATATATATATAGAGAGAGAGAGAGAGAGGTTAGGTTTTTGATACTAGGCTGAATCTACGAAATGTGTTAGTCCCATGCGACCGCTTGCAACCGCCCCTCCTGCACTGATGAGGGTAGAACACCACAAAACGGTATGGTACGAACACACTTTTTATATTTAAAGATATTTATAGTTCATGCCCTTTGAGATTAATAGTCTTGAAATTACAAAGTTTGTTGTCACTAGCGATTATGCAAAGATTAACTCGTGTGTTAAACACTTTCGACAACAATAACGTCTGCCCCGCCCTCCCGAGTAAGTGTACGTTAATTTCAATTACTGTCTTTGCCGATGTATCGCGGCTGCGTGGACACAGACGTAAGGCTTGTGATTCTTGCCTTAATCTACGAACTAAGTTCGACCGCATGCAACCGCTTGCACTCGCCACTCTTGCACTTAGAAGGGTAGAAAACCCGAAACGATATTGTCTGTAGTACAAAAACATTTTACTATTTAATATATATATATATATATATATATATATATATATATATATATATATATAACATAACAATAGAACAGGAAATACGAAGTAAAACTAACCGGACATTTGTTCTTGAGAATCCCAAGTATTGGCTATAAGAACTACAAAGAATCTGATTGGTTAACTAGTTAATCGTATATATATATATATATATATATATATATATATATATATATATATATATATATATATATATATATATATATAATACAACTAATTGTTACATTGGTTACATTAATACTAGTACTACGCTTTCCTGAATGCTTACCTTACATCTCTCCGACTCCAAACGATTTGCTTAAATCTTAGACAAAATCTTTAACTCTGTTTAGCATCGTGAAGGACCGGAAATTACCTAACCTATCCCGCCATTTTTCGTTTGTATAACAATTTCACAGTTACTATGGTAAAGTACTATGGAGTAGACCCGTTCCTAAATCTGAGCTTAACAAAACTGTAAGCAAGGGAACAAAAATGTGACACAGCCTCAAATACACCTCGTAGGGCAAACCATCGATTTTAGGACACTTGTTCAGGCGGACACGCTTTAAAGCTTCTAATACTCCTTCTTCCATTATGCACTCTTCGCGCCAAGCCGCTTTACTTGTCTGGGGGCCAGAAAAGTAGGCTAAATAGGGGTTGAAATGCACTAAAGATAGACCGGAATCTCTTGTGAAAAGATGCTGGAAAAAAGAAGGAAATGCCTCAAAATACCCTCGTTTGTGGTTACGTGCGATATGTCGATCGGAAGCCCGTCGATCCTCCTCTGCACACCATTCAGTGGTCATATTTGTTACTTCGTTGGGCATTCTCTTAATTACTGAAGTTTGATTCGTCTTGATCGTTAAATAGACCAGCTTCGCCTTAATAATGTTAGTGTTAGTGCTATCCACGGCCTCCACTGCTCAATCTAATCTAGATTCTAGTGTCGCTTTTGCTGCCTTAGTCTCTAGATTTAGTCGCGTTTTCCTAATAGTTTTGTAAATATTAAGATAGAAATATTGGTTTTGAACACACCAAGACTAATTCAGGTGTGTAGATGATTGAATGAATCAAAGTACTTGCGAGGAATGGAACATTACACCGTCGAATTCTACATAAAACCATTAGACTAAAATACTAGAACCATGCAAAAAATCGAAAAAAAGAAATAACAGTCTTATTAAGCAGACGAACTCCGTGTTGTTCAATAATGTTTGTCTTAATGAAAATATGTTTTCTTAATAAATACACACATAATATATATATATATATATATATATATATATATATATATATATATATATAGAGAGAGAGAGAGAGAGATTATATATATATATATATATATGAAACTAAAATGGAATAAGCGGAAGACCTAACAAGCTCAACGTTTCGCCCAAATGAGCTTTGTCAAGAGCGAACGAAAACATGCCAAAAATGACAAAAGACGGGAAAGTCTATAAATTATGAGAAATATATATAGTGGTAGGGTTCATGTAGAGAGGGAAGATATGTAAATGTGTATAGAGTCAAAGATAAATACATAGCGAAAAAATGTAACGGGAAAGAAAAGGCATAAACATAACACAATTAACTTCAGCAAGTATTATAAATTTAATAAAAACATCTAAACTTAACACTACGCCCAATGTCAAAGCTGGCATATACTCAATCCCTTGTCATGATTGTAACAAGATCTACATAAAGGAGACGCAGCGTAGTCTGGACAAGCGGATTTATGAGTCTAAAAGAGCGATTAAAACTAACACCTCGCCTAACGCCTTACATGCTCACAATATGGAGTATGGGCATTGTTTTGACTTTGATAAATCTACTTTAATCAAGATAATACATAATAGATCAACACGTCGACTAATTGAATCTGCACTCATAGCCCTTTCCACAAATAGAATTAAACAGAGAAAGGGATTCTATTTTATCTCCCCTAACCTATCAAAACCAATTATTCACGAAAACAAGATATATCTAGACACTGGTTGATTCCCTGAGTTTTGAATTAGTCTTCCTTTAGACTCCCTTTTTACTCGTTATTCTTTTCTTTTCTTTCTCGTTACATTTTTTCGCTATGTATTTATCTTTGACTCTATACACATTTACATATCTTCCGTCTCTACATGAACCCCACCACATATATATATTTCGCATAATTTATAGACTTTCCCGTCTTTTGTCATTTTTTTCATTTTTTCGTTCGCTCTTGAGCAAAGCCCATTTGGGCGAAACGTTGAGCTTTTTAAGTCTTCCACTTATTCCATTTTAATTTCATGCCGTCAGATTATTTTATCCTTTCATCTATATATATATATATATATATATATATATATATATATATATATATATATATATATATATATATATAATATGAGTTTTACTACAGCATTGAAAGCCCGGTTAAAATGTATATTTTAAAATTTGAGAAACCAGTTATAAGACGCGAGAATTTATATCAACAGATGAATATCTATTAATCATTTTTTATAATATATTTTATATATCCGAATATTCGGTTAAATAAAATGTAATCATGAACACAGACAGATTTCTAAATCCGAATTTTCGGTTTTACAAACCGTAATCATGGAAACAGACACTATATGTTGTACATGTTTTATTTCTCAATATTTTAATGGCGCTTTCAATGCTGTAGTATCACTCATATTATTCTAACACATGGTTACAGAGTATTCACCACTTGCACCGGACATATATACACACTTCAATAACATGGGAGAGAATCGTCAGTCTTCTGCGGGGCTATTAGACTTTTATTATGAAAAGGAAAAACATATATACTGTCTGTTTTCATGATTAAGCTTTGTTAAACCGAAAATTCGGATTTATAAAATATATAAAGAAAAATGATTAATAGATTATTGATATAAATTCTCACGTCTGTTAACTGGTTTCTAAAATTTTCAAATATATATATATATATATATATATATATATATATATATGTCTTAAAATTGCACTGGTTAAAACTCGTCATACATTAGTGTTACAATTCCCCTTTCTCCTTCTTCTTTTTAGCCATCCATTTTTGTAGTATCAGTTGGTTCGTTGATCTCAATGAAATGCGTACTAAGTCATTGAGAAATCTCTTAGATAATATACACAGACAATTTTCAATTTTAAGTGTATAAGTAGTAACCCCATGCACCGGTGTCTTTTCGAGTTAAAATTGCGGGCAACGCATGCAATGCAGAAGCGTGTTTAGCTCCAGGTACATGACTACAGTATTCGTTATTATATTATGAAATGAACTAGACTGTTTTGAGATGCCTATAGATTTTAATTTCAAGATTTGTTGCTTATTCGATAATAATTTTAAATAAATGAAACTTTATTGAAGATACAAGTTTTTAGAAAGGGTGTCGCTCTTATTTAATTCCGTCTTATTTGATTGATTTCTGATTTTTAATTCAATGAACATTATATCACTTACAAAGTAGCTTTTACTTATTTTCTTGAAACATATAAATACACACGCATAATTATTAATCTCGGCTTTTAAAATGTCAATTAACTTGAGAACATCGCCATATGCGCATTCATTTCTGAATCACGTGTTTTTTTAACATTTTTTACATTTTGTATTATTTTCTCTGAACTATTTCAATCAATCGGACGTTAATTCTTTTCATGCCGATGTCATTGCATCTGCACTAGTTATAACACGTAAAGAAATAGAAATCAACATGTCAGCGAGTATTTCCATATGATTTATGAACTACTTTGTTTATATATTACATATTAAAGCTTTGCACTGTTCATGCTATAAATGGGCCGACAAAAACAAATTACGAAAAAAGTAGAAGAAAGTATTTGTTTACCTTTCATCGGGTTTTCTTCATCGCTCATTCAAAGAATGTCTCTAATTCGATAGAAATAGGTTTAATGAAACATGCTTAGTCACCATTCCTGTTATCCGTATTAACTTACATTGCGATCATTCTTTTACATGCGTTTGCTATTCACATGCGGTCTACTTATTATCATATCTTATTCATTATGGTTTATTTGAACGATTCATTACAATTGACAACATGTCAATCAGATTGTAAGTATTCTTCTATCAAAATCTGTTTTCACGCTAACAATTGAGTTCTTACTGGAGATCATCGATGGCTTTCTCTAGAATTTGAATGAAATTACGCATCTTTATTGCAATAATCTCCGTGCCCTTCTTGTCACGATCTTTATGGTGTTTCTCTCTCACGTGTTCGATCCCACACAACGATTATGGTGTTGTCCTCACCAATGTTTGTGCCACTGTGTTTTTAGTGGATTAGGTATGGGTATCATATTGAGGATTGTTATTCTATATCGACTCGGGAAGTTTCAGTTTTCTTGGATTCGCCTTAGTATCTGATATCCATATTTTTAGTTCGGTTTAAAATTGTTAATAGATTTCAATTTAACTAGTCTTAGTCAGTATCATCTGGTTATAATTGTTGGTTTTGCCATTCTAGGATGTAAACATATTCCAGCCTTTTTTATAAATGGCATGCTTTGTATATGTTTGATACCGATTTCTTCTAGGTTTCTTCCCAGTTTTTAGGAACTATTCCTAGTGCATCTACAATTATCGGGATTTAATTTTTGCACCACCTGTTTGCCATTGAACTCTCATTAGTTTTACCAGTGAGAAATCACTGTTAATAATTATTTTGTAACTATTAGTGAGAAAATAATTACAATAAGAAGTTTAATAGGTTAAGGTGGTTGAGTTAGTTAGTAAGCATGAGTTATTCGTGATATGCTGATGCAGGCGAAACAAGGAACTCAAGGTCAACGTGTCATTAATGAGTTTATGATGGGAATTACTAATGTAACTCTCGTAAGAATGGAAGTACAAACAGGAGAAATGAAGAAGTGACGCCATAGGGAGACAAATGGGCATTCGTAAAGCAAAAGTCAGTATCGGAAAAGTAATCAATAGAATGAAACGTATTAAATATATTGGGAAATATATAGGAAATGTAAACTTTTACATATTGCATGAGGTTATATCTGTTCTAGAGAAACTCGGATTTGATGTGAGTTATTTCTGGCTGTCCCCCCCCCCCGAAAGCGACCTATGATAAATCTGAACGCTCATGCCCTGGTAAAGAGGCAAGTAAATAGGAAAACACGTAATTACGTACCTCCTGACAAACCATATTTTTTTCAAAACAAATAGGTTGATATTGTAACTTTAAAAAGCATAATCGGTTTTCCTTGACTTTGCATGTTATTATTTTAATAGCTTCTCCAACGAAAATTGTTTTCAGATTGTTCACAATCAAAATAATGAAAATAATTTTTGCTTCTAAAATCCATGAAACAACTTACTTATTTTAATACAACACATCCCTTAACTTTTCTTTTTTAATTAATTCTTTTAAAAAAATATATTGAATAAGTTCAGTTTCAGCGTAAATAAGATCGTGTTCCTTTCTTTTTATTGCAATTTTTAACGTTTTCTAATACTTCTTACAAAAGCTACTATTCATTATTGACAGCCTAACTTTTCGACATGTTTCGCTCGCACCAAAATGTATGACGTAATTTTTGATCGAACAGGATTTCTTAACGAAGGTCGTGGTTTATACATGCACCGGTATGTGAAAACTTAACACACATACACTAACGAAATCTGATATACTTACAATAGCGAAACGTATGGACGCGATTTAAATCGTATATGAAAACATATCAAATGCGCTAGGTAATCCTTGTTAGAAATTCGCCAGTTAAATATTACGTATGTAAAATAGTATAAATATGAATATCTGAGTAAGCAAAACAAGTAGACGGGATTTCAAACTTGAAAGAAAGTATGCGAAGAAAGTCTTGATAAAAAATACGCAAGTGTAATTTTTCGTATTTAAAATAGCATAAATATGGATATTTCCGTACAATTTACTTCTATTTACTATATGAGAAAAAATGTAATAATATTTAAATGCACTCTTACATTAAAAACTAAATAATGTATGTATTTACAAATTTAATATTAGTATCCGATTTTGTTACTTATTACAAACATGTCATCTATTTTAATTTTAATTTTCTGGTAGTGAAAAATATAGCATCTATCTGAAAAGTAGTCCTAGTCGGATAAAGTAATGTTTGAAAGAAACCTAATAAAAACAGTTTCTATATAAAATACCATGATAGAAAGAAGAAACCAATGCCAAGTAAAAATCGAATGACGATTTGTCAGATACATATGTATATGGGTCTAACACTGAAAATCCGACCGACTTAATTTTATATATTAGATAATGCCCAATTATTTATTTATTTTATTAGGTTTCTGCTATATATTTTAATTTTACGAACTTCTTTCTTGTGTTCAGATATTCTCTTCTAACTATCTCTGTTGTCCTCCTTGATAGGGGACTCGCTTCAAGAAGGACCAGATATTTATGTTTGCCCGTTTACCACGTAACATTTCGATTATACAGTTCTATTTTAGCAGCAATCATGCAGGTCCTCGAGGTGAAAGACTGAGGATCGCGCCATGTGTCGTTCATCGGCTGGTATTGTTTCGACTTTTCCATTCTTCATATCCTATTCGGAATTTGTTCCTATGTCCTAATTTAAGGTGCGAGTTTTTTTTTGTTCGTGTTTCAAGTTTATAATTATTTCTTTTTTTTATAGTTTAAAATCATCCATATACTTGAGGTGGTTTATTTTCTCCTATTCTATCTGTGAAGTTGTATCCGGCATTGCATCCCCGACACATCCTTAGTCTTTTTAAATACTAATGTATCATCACTAACCAATACCAAAAGCCTCTCGAGGATAATGGTTAGTAAGGCGTTCAGTTCGATGATAGAACAGAAACACGAAAGGATACTATGATTAATTGACAGGACGACTTAATATATATTTGTTTACATTTGACTTGAAATCGACCATGCTGTAGTCGGTAGAGAAACATTCCCGCAGTAACGTGTTCCGAGCGTAAGAAGTTCTTAGAAGGAAACTCGGTTCATAGAAGTTCTGTTTGAGTTTAGGTAAGCAGAGCGAGAAAGAAGAGTTCTTGCTACGAAGCTTTTACAGGGTTAACCAGAGCTTAAATCCCATTCGAACAACTACTATTGAAATACTGATAGAGTAGTGACAGACTAGAACAGTCTTTTCTGTACGAAAAGCGCTGCAGAGAAAGGAAGAGATCATCTCCGACAAGACTACAAGGTTTATTTTGTAAATTCCTCTGAACGAAAGATGTGACAACACTTCTCTATCTTGGTCCGAATCTGACTCTTATACATGTAGAGGATTCCATTAGGAATAAGGTATTTTCTACAGCGGTAGAATGATTCAACCATTCTTCCAGCCACTTTAGTAAGGCTTCTATTCTATTACTACTATAAGGGGGTAAAGTATCTGGAAAATGTTTTTTTTTTGTATCCTTAACGCTATAAGGGGTTGTCATCCAGCTGTCGGTTCCAATCTCTACGTTTCATTGCTTTCTTTATAATATTCATAATTTTATCAGATACTTTAAATTACATTTAAGTTTTAAATTATCCATACTCAGGTGATGATGATGCTGATCATCATCATCATCATCATCATCATCATCATCATCATCATCATCATCATCATCATCATCATCATCATCATCATCATCATCGTCAACAACAACAACAACAACAACAACAATCTTACACAGGTCTTCATCAGTGATTGCTCGCTGAAGATAACCGATGATGTTCCCTAGAACCGGCAACTTTTGGTTATAACGTGAGATGTACTAACCTGCATATATAATACAATAAGCCTTCTCCAGATTGCAATATATCGTTTAAGTCTAGTATATGTCTGGACTGTACATTCTCTTCTCGGTCTTCCTATCCCATCATATCTGCTACAACTACGTAACATGGTACTAACCGATTTTAGTGTCAATATGTAATTGATGTTTCATGATCGTTTCTCACGCAAAACCAAATCATTATTATTTTTGATTTTAGTTTCGTCATCATCATGCTCATCAGCGTTATGATTTCTCGTCATAAACTATTTAAACGATTTAAATAATTTTCTTTGTGATTATTTTAACAAAGATCTAAAATGCTTTCATTATTCTCTCACATTTTTGTCGCATTTTACTTTTAAATTATTATGTCGGCAGCTGCTCTGTTTTCGGCATCTTAATTATAGGTTCGTTTCAATTGAATCAGCCAGACAGACATTGTGGTCGATTGTGTGTAGAAGATAGAAAGAAAGAAAGAAAGAGAGAGAGAGAGAGAGAGCAGCGATGGAGAATGAGAGGGAGAAAGTGAAAGCGGACAGATAGAGCGAGCGACGGAGAAATAAAGAGAGAAGGAGAGAGAGGAGATAAATAAAACAAAAAAAAAATGTAAAGTAAATGGCAAAGAGTAAACCTACTGTATTCCATGAACGTATTGCTGGACCACGCAGATTCTGAGCATTTGCATTCAAAACGTAATACATTTTACTTCTATGAACAGATTTCTAGATAATATGTTCTTCAAGTTTCTTTTCAATGATTGCAATTTAGAGAAACTGTTCTACTTTCCCTCGATTATTTTTGAATATTATTACTTTAGCTTGTTTTATTAAAAACAAAAACAAAAAAAAAACTATTTTACTTCTAAAAAATGATCCTAACAGATCTTATTTTCGAAAATAATTAAATGAGTATATTTTTACCAAATTAGTTAAAAAATATACTTACTTAAAATAGCTGTTTTTAAAACTATTTGGTTGTATTCTCTCTTAAGCGAGTGTTTACAATACCTGGATGAGTTAATTACTATCTTTACCTAGCTTCTACCACTTTATAACTAGTACGGAGAAAAATATTTTTTTAAATTTTCTGAAAAAAAAGGTTATTTAGTATTTGCATTAGAGGCTAATTAACTACGATTAATAGATTTATGTATAAGTTTTATTGGAAAAGACATAAAAAAATTCTGCTTTTAAACAAAAATAATTCGCTTTTTACTAATGCCGATAACTATTTATGTCTACATTTTGCCGATTATAAAGAAAATGCTATTTACTTTACAAAACCAATGTGTAATGCTTTATTACTTTATTATGTTACAATAATTTATTTAAATTTATAAAAAAAAGTCTTTTAGACTCATGTGAGATAGAAAATTGAGTAATTGCATCGTATAAACACTACTTCCTCGGTAATTTGGACTCTATTATTTCTTATCACACAATCACATATTATATTTGCGTACGTATAGACAAACTTACAAAACACCATCTTTTAACATGTTCTATTCTTTTTTATGATACAAGTACTTCCTCTACCAGACCGTGTGTCGTTTCGTTGTTAATCCTTCTTACTGTCCTCACTAGTATTCATTTGGATACTAAAATAGCCAATGTGTAATTTTGTACAAAATATATTTTTGTTTTATTTTCAGTTAATTACGGGTGTATAAACGATTATACACATGTGTCGTCATTGTCGTTTACCCAGGTTCTTTCGTCTGCTGATAAGACTATTTTGACACTGATGTTTATAAAAAAAGGTTAATTTAAAAAACGAGAGACATTCACATAAAACATCAGAGTGACAGTCTACTTGTGTACTCGGTGATGCAAGACGGACAGCTAGATAGTTAGACAGACAACCCACATCGCTATACACTCACCTCATTAGGGACAGTAGTCAAACGCGTCTTTTATTCTTGACAGCTAAGAGAATAACAGGGGTCCCATTGGAAGTCACGACTACTATTATACATAATAGTAGTCGGGTTGTAGTTAAATCGAAAAGTGAGAAGGTTATTGTGATAAACCATGATTAATATTGAATAAACGTATTAGTTGTCTCCAATCCGATGGGCAGAATCCTAAGTTAGTACATTAAATAATTTTTCCAGATCTGGGTTCTTTTTCTGCGAAGCTAGATTCTTCATATAAAGAAAGGGTCGTGTTTCCAATTGTTATTTCGTAAGAAGGCTTTTAAATGCAAGGAAACGGCGACAAACAAAATGGTGCAATAAAAAGCAAAAAATAAGTTGTGTAATGTTTACATTAACAGCAAACAAAATGTGTGTTCTTCTTGAGGATAAAGTTATATAATGATGCATTTTGGTCTTACGACAAATATTCAGATGAAACTATGGCCACATGCAAGCAATTTAGGTCGAGGAAGAAGTTCATGTGTCGTATAAAAATAAATGCATTGATTTATTTAACAACACCAACTATTCAAAATAAAGGCCGCAAAACTTCATGACTTACATGTTTTAAAATATGGTCGAAGTAGAAATCCCTCGGCGTTTGACCGGAAGATTCTTCACATGCTTCATCAGTTTCATCTCGCGAATTTTGTAAAGTGTTGCATTGAGTGTTGTCACTTCTGTACTATGGGTTTAATGCGACAGTACGTTCACATACTCCAATTTGTCTATCTTTGAGCTAATCATTCTGGTTGTATATCAAAAATAAGACAGGGCTGCTGCTGTTTCGTTCTTAGATTTACTGTATATACAGTGCCACACAAAGGTTTAAAACACTTTACAAGAATTAGACATTTACATATATTTAGATATTTAGTCAAACACTAATTTTTTATACTTCAAAAAAGTATCGCAGGAAACAAAATGAAACTGATATTTAGTAATAGACAAGTTTACAAAATATTTTTATTTATTCACAAAAAAAATGAGAACGGAAATGAGGCGATCAAAAGTTGCTATGAGTAGATGGGGCTACAAAACTGATCCAACCATCTTTGAATGTAGACAGGAGGACCATACAATGCAACACAGTATTGTCTGCCCTCTACTGCTCAACGAATGCAGCTTGAATGATCTTGCAGAGTAAACCTATAATGCAAAGGACTGCGTAACAAAGTGAGAAACTGTCGTATAACCACATGCTTCAAACACACGCAAAGAAGAAGAAAAGATGACGTAACGTAAGGATAACATTGATTTGTAACGTTCTGAAGAAGAATCTTATTCTAATTTGTAACATTCTAGTTAAATGTTAATGTTGATATTTTACCGATATGTAAAAATTATAATAAGCTTGTTTTTTTTTCAGTTAAAAATTAATTTTATGATTATTTGAAGAATGATTAAAACTATTGCGTCATTCTGTTTTCGATTAACCGCCATTTAAACATGGACAAAAAAAGAAAAAGAGAAATAATTGCTCAAGACCTGTGTTAACGTACTGTTGACCTTCATACACATGAACTTGGATATAGGGATATATCTATCAGTTAAATATGTTATTCAGTCCAGTTGATACGGTAATTCGTCATATGAAGACTTCTTACTTCTATTGCCCCCCAAATATAGTTTGGTTGTCCTAGAAAGATAATGGACCGTCCCGAATGACTTTTAGAGAGAACATTGTACAACGAGTCCGACTAACGCTTAAAAAACTTCAGGGAAGACGAGAAGTGAAAAGAGTAAAGATGCGTACGGATAGATTTAATAGTTCACCTCGCTGATATGTCATCTTTTCGAAGACTTCAAGGAAAAAACATATACTAAGCGAAAACGGGTTCGTGCTTGACTAGATTGTCTCAAACCTCCAGGGTTTAGGATAATGCAATTTCTTCAGACAAAAAGAAAATCTTTTTTTTTACAGGAATGTTGTTGCAAATGTCTGGAGAAATAAAGGTACCGAATATCCATGGAAAAATACTATGGCAACTATAAGATTTTGAGGTGGCTTAATCATGATTTGCTATTGTTTAACTGCTTAAGGTGTGCATACCGTTAGAATAATAGAAGGATGAATGTGGCATATTATAGAGATATTTTGGAAGGAAATTCACGTAAAAGTTCATATTTTATGGAGTTAAAACAATGATGGATTTTTATGAAAGCATCAATCCTAACATAATACAAAGTTTACAGAATAATTGTTAAGTTAAAATAAAATGGCTTGGCTATTGCGAACGACTTATCTCCGGATTTCAACCAGATTTAAAATTTATGGAGGGAGCTGAAAGTGAAAATCGAAAGATGGCACATACAGAAACTGCATGGACTAAATAAATATTTACGTGAAAAATTCAAAGCATGCACGAAATTCGTATGGGACTACTCTAAACTCCTACATGCTTTAATTAGTAATAATTGTTAGCCTGTGAAAAATTAAATATTTATTAATTTATATGATTAAATACATGTATTGTTTATGGAAACCGCTCTAGACAAGGCATGAAACCACTTGATGTAAGGCGCAAAATAAATACCACTTTGAGGTAAACAACTAGCATACGATAAGTGTTATATGCATAGATTCCGACACAGAAAACAGCAATTCTTACCCCTTTGTGAGAAACATCGCTCATGGAATGTGAAGACTAAAGAATACAAGAAGCGAGAGTTATGAGACTGCCCGAAATAAACCTAAAGTCCACTTTCTACTCTCCTCTTTGTAAAGTTTTGCGATATTTAATATTTTTGCGGTATTAAATATACGATTATTTTATTGAATATTTAAAAAATCCGTTTGACTAAAGGCTTAAACATATTAGTTTTAGCAGTAAATGTTTCATTAATATGTGCTAGAACAACATAAATACTCCGTTTTTTTAGTGTTGAAAACTCTTGCGTGCCACTGTCTGTTGCAAAATGTCACCGTTAACGAGTTGTTGGGCCGTGAGGCAGGTAAACAAAAGAATACTTTTTGTATCCGATCGAGCCAGTTTTAATATTAAAGATGGTTACGATGTTCGCTGTGGCTAAATTACAATGAATCTGTATGATTAATATTCGAAGCCTCATCAAAAAAAGGCTGTAACGAAAAAACTACATTACATCTTGTCAGATTCTTTTTAATAATCTGCTCTATGCTATATCCATAAAGTTCATGGCGTAACTATTAGTATCTAAACTGAAGATAATATAAATGAAAAAAAAAATCTTTATCAAGTCTTGATCTCCGTTATTGAATAATTATGGGGAGCTTTTCGTCCATATTTCTTGAAAACATTCAATCTAGAGAAACTGCGTCAAAGGCCCAGAGGTTTTAAGCAAACATTATGCTGAATTAAGTAAAATACACTAATCTATTTTCTAAAATAAGTCTGTCTGGTTAGAAATAACAGCGTCGACTTACGTGTGTTTATTGAGACTCAATAATTCGATAATACTATATTCGAAGTAATGGAATCGGTTCCATTATTAATCGGATCCCCAAAGGAAAGCTATCCAACCATGATGAGGTATTGTGCCAAGAGTTAATAACAAGCGGTCACCTTTTGCTATATAAGACCTTTTATGATTTAGTAAGTGTACGTAAACAAAAAGAGACAAAAATAATACTCGAGATTTTACTCTAAATTATATCTAGTTCTGTGTATGAAATAATCGTATGATTGTATCCGGTGAAGGTTTTGGAATTTTTATTTTTATTTTTAGGTGCCGTTATTCTGTAATATTTCCGAATGGGGTTGTTATCGAGCGGGAGATGGTATTTGTATATTAACATATATAACATGATTTATAGATGTTAAAAGATGAAGCAGCCAACTTGGAAAGTTGTGTTGAGATGTTGATTTTAATATTTAATACACTGGATATAAGTAAGACAAAGATGAACATAGCAGCCAAAAGAACGGAAAATTACAAAAGCGTAAAACAAATAAGAAATAGGGATATACATGAGGGAACACTAAAATAACCCTATTAATATAGAACACTAAAAGAACACTAACATACAATAAAAGAACGCTAACAAATAAACTATGAATGTGTTAGAACTATCAATGGTTTAGTGTGTTTGTTTTACGGAATATCAACACGTTATGAGTAATTTAATGATAACGCTCAAAGCATTTAATTAATAATTGAGTGTATGCGATTAGTTGAATACAATTCACTATTTTACTTATGAATGGAACGTTAATTAATACATATATATATATATATATATATATATATATATATATAATAATTCACATATACACTGTATATATATATATATATATATATATATATATATATGTGTGTGTGTGTGTGTGTGTGTGTGTATGTGTGTGTGTGTGCAATGTTCATTTGAATCCTTTGAATAGTAGAACACTTTACAACAGCTTCCTTTAAATAAGATTAATCTCTCGCTTATTGAGCGAGTTGTTGAAAAAGGCCGTTTGAGCTAGGACGTTGGAATTTTAGTTTGAAATATAACTCGTGTTCTAGGGTCCGAGCTGGCGCTCGGTGTGAATAATTTTTCTCTACACTAACGATCCCCGTAATGATAAAACGTATACGTATATAGATAAAAAAAACAAATATTTGTCGCCCACAAATATAGGCTGGACTCTGCAGTGAGTAGTATTTACACAGCTGTCATCGTGGCTTCAATGCAATGTCCTTTCAATAGTAGAACACTTTACAACAGCTGTCTTTAAATAAGATTAATCCCTGGCTGATTTACTGAGTTTTTGACCACGGCAGTGTGGGCTAGGACATTTGCATTTGAGTTTTGAATATAACTTGTGTACCGGGTTTCAAATCCAGTGACCGGTGTGAATAATATTTCTTCACACTGACGATTCCCATGAAGATAAAACGTATACGTATGTATATAAAACAATTATATATATATATATATATATATATATATATATATATATATATATATATATATATATATATATATATATATATATATGTATATATATATATATGTGTATATATATATATATATATTACTTGTAGGAATTTGTATGCGGTGTATGTATATATGCATGTATATATATATGTGTGTGTGTATGCGTGTATGCCTGTATGTATATGTGTATGTATGTATGTGTTTATGTATATCTATGTATGTGTATATATATGTATATATATATATATATATATATATATATGTATCTATGTGTGAGTGTAAGTATATGTTGTATGTGTATGTATGTGTATGTATGGGTGTGTGTGTATATATATGTGTGTATATATGTATATACGTGTATGTGTATGTATATATATATACATATATATGTGTGTGTGTGTATTCGTTTATATATATGTGTGTGTTTATGTATGTGTAAGTGTGAGTGTATATGTATGTATATGTATGAATGTATATGTATATGTATGTATTTATGTATATGTATGTGTATGTGTATATATATATATATGTATGTATATGTATGTATACTTCTTGTAATCATAATAATTAAATTTCTTATGTATATATATGTTTCTTGTGTGCATGTGTGTGTGTATGTGTATGTGTGTATATATATATATATGTGTGTGTGTGTATATGTGTATATGCACGTATGTATTTTTATGTATATTGGTATGTGTGTGTGTATGTATGTACATGTATATGTATGTGTTCCTTATAATTATATATGTAATGATATAATTATGTAATTTATTTTATATAGATTTGTATTTCTTATGTTTTATATATATATAAATATATATATATATATATATATATATATATATATATATATATATATGTATTTCTAGTAATTGTATGTCGATTTCTTGTAATTCTATATTATTAACATATTTACGATATTCAAAATTTCATGTTTATTTTTTACCCGTATATAGACATTTTTAATTTTCAATTCTTTAACTTTTAAATTTTAATTGTTATTAGCACCCGCTCTCCACATAGGGTTATTCCCCCCCCCCCTCCATAGGCAAACAACCAAATTAGTTAATGTGTCGGTCCCGTATACGCCCGCCAAAGACGCGCGCGAAAGCTATACCCGGACAGACTTCTGACATGCACAAATATATGCTCCCATATTTCGCCCACCACCACCACCACCACCACCAAGTCAAATATGCTTTCTCTTCCCCTTTCTCAATTTTCCTTTTTATGTCCCGTGTATCTCTTAATATTTCTTAATATTTCCTTTTCCTTTGCCTTTTTTCTTTCTCTTTTCTTCTCAATTGTATTTTTGCCTTTGTTTTTATTGTTGTTTTTATTTTTATTTTTATCATTATTTTTCATCATTATTTTTGTCTGTGTTTTTTTTCTTTGTTTTGTTTTGTTTTATTGCTTTTCTATTCATATTCAATTTTTATTTTTACTTCCTGTCATACAACTTTGTGTGATTGTGTGATTGTGAACTTATTCTAACAGGCATCATTTTATTTTAAGACTTGAAGAACGGGAGCCACACAAACCGCTCTCGTGAAACAAAATCAATTTTGTAGTCAAAATGAAATAAATTATCATTTATATTTTTATATTTATATATATATATATATATATATATATATATATATATATATATATATATATAATACTCGCTTATATATAATACTCCTATATATACTACTAATACATAACTATATATTATTCATATAAATATATCACATATGCATATTTATTACAAATATATATATCAATTATATGTATGTGCTATTTTTTAAAATACTAACCTATTGCACTTATCATTATGAATTATGGAATATGTATTCAAGGTAACAGGGTGATTTACGTTGGGACATTATTAATTGTTTTGTAAACGTTATCATTTAAGGGGAGGGAACCAAAAAAAAAAAGAAATACTATATTGCTTATACCCATTCTGGGAGAGGAATTATACTAGTAACATATATATATATATATATATATATATATATATATATATATATATATATATATATATATATATATATATATATATATATATATATATATATATATATATATATATATTAATACTCTAATATATATATATATATATATATATATATATATATATATATATATATATATATATATATATATATATATATTGAACAGGAATACTCAAAGTCAAACAGTCTTTAAGTGAACGCAACGCATAATCGAGCAATTTTTCTTGGACAATTAAAGACGTAGATCTTTAATCTGTGCGCGTGTTTTTTTATCATCCAAATCAATATTTTTAATCACTAGAGATAACGGAATCAAGCCTATATTAATTATATGCGCTCGTTGTAATATCTGGTTGCGCATACACGTACCATGTCGTAGAATATGTCAGTTTACGAGTGTTTATTTGTATTCCGATAGCAGGTAAATTATATTAAATTCCGCGCATTCATCGTTCAACTGAAAAGTCTGATTGCAAGTCATGTGCTTATTTTACATAACATTTAATAAGTGATGGGGGCATGAGGTATGATTGTGTGGCTGTGTTAGTTTTGCAACAATAAATAATGCATATGAGCTGCTTATTTATATAAATGTTGAAGTAATTACGAATGATATTTGCCATTGTTGTTTTACCAGTTTATGGAATTTATTACAGTAAGATAGTTTAATCATATTTTTGTTCTTTGGGTCAGAGTATACACACTTTGTTCATCAAATATACATTAAATAACAAAGAAAGCTATTAGCCGTAAACTCATAAAAGATGTTGATAAAACAAACGCATCGTTTTCATCATCGCTATTATGAATGGGTATTTTCTGTAAGGTCGTTTATTGTTTAGTCACTTCAATTCTCGATAGCGTCTAGATACTACGGCATCAATCTGACGATGATTAAGAATCATCATCATGATCATCATTATGATCATTATCATCATCACCATGGGGTTAACATGCTGGCTTGCGTTGTACGGTTTTTAGAAATTAACTTCCAAACTGGTCAGGTCTTTATTTAACTCTCTTTCCCACAAGTTCATCCTAATCATTTTCTCCCATGTTTTACTTTGGTTTCCCCTGCAAACCGACACTGATACTTCACATGCACAACATCTATTTAACCAATAACTCTCATCCATTCTTTCAACGTGGCTATCCCATCGAAATATCCTGTTCTGTGCACCTCTGTCCAAATGTAATTTACTTCTGAGGTCGGTGGTCGACAGATGTCTCGTTCCGTTGGTTAGTAATAACAGAAGTTCCCTGAATTTCACCATCCACTCCTTACCCTTGCAATCACACTAGCACCTCCTCCATCATGTGCTCCAATGGAATCAGCAAGGTAGCAGAACCTCGACAACCTCAATAGTTTTTTTTAAGTCAGAATAATTTAAAGGGGTAAACCATGAAAACCGAAAGAACTGCTGTGCTCAGCTGAATACGCTATTTGTCGAACTCGAGAATCTGTTCCGAAGTTCCAAATATGCACCTGATGAAGATCGGAGGTTATATCAGTTGACAGGTTGTTAGAATGACATCCCATATGAGAACAGTAGTGCAAATGATACAAATAATAATAATAAATAATACATCCTCATCTAAAAAAATTCTGAAACCCAATCATATAGTTCTTTATTCTTTTTTTTCAGGTACAAAATTCAGACACAGAAAGAGAGAAAAAGAAGTGTGGGACAGTGTTATTTTTAAAAGCGACATTTCACCACCGCCGATCGCCTCGCTTCTAAGTGCAATCTTTTCCTGCTCTTTGGCCAAGTTGTCCCTTGGTTCCGATTTTCGTCTTTTTACTATGTATTTCAGTGTATGTGAAACTTGAACTTCTGAACCCTTTAAAAACTTAGTCCCTCAAAACCTTAGTGTGTACGATTCATGTCTCTTGTATATACTTTTCTATATTTTGAAAACATTGACCAAGTACCATCGAAAAGTCAAGGCTCTTGGGAGATTCACCCAAATATGATGTACGAAGGTTCTAAACGTGAATTAACAATCGCTTACGCCATACAACACTGTTCAAGAACAAATTGGCGTGTCTGGAAAAGAAGTGTACGTCATACGTAGTGACATACTCAATGCTGGGGACCTATATGTGATTAAATACGACATGCTCATTAAACGAGTGTTCTATCTCAAACTACAACACGGTAAAAACCCGGGAAACAAGCCAAAGAGAGATTTTCAGGAAGTTATCAAAGATACATTTTCATGATGTCATCAAAAAGAGAACCTGAACACATTAAGTATGTAGGTGATGGACTGGGAAAGAACGGCATCGAAGCCATTAGTGTGTTGTAAACACGTATATGCCGGCTGTGGGCGATTTAAGGTAAGGCGACTAAAATACACCATCTCGAAACGTGCGTTAGTGTTCGATTCATGTAGAAATTTTGAGACGTTCCTTTGTTAATGTAAATTTCCTGTTATTCTTCAAGTTGATAGGATAACACATTTCTAGTAATTATATGGAGAATATCCCATTTTATTATCATACATGATTGAAACAAGTGTATGACAATTGTAAATATAAAACAGGGCTGTACCTATACACATTGGTGTTGACCTATTTCATTCTAGACATTGTTGACCTAATAACTTCGCGGATTATGGAATCGCCTATGGAGAATGCAAATCAAATCGGATATATTGTGGCCATTTACCTTTTATTATACTTGGAAACACACCCATCGCAATTATTAGTAGAATATTAATTTGTATTAAGTTAATAATATACATTGAATCAGTATTGTACGTCGGCATTGTGCAACCGAAAAAGGACAAATACAATCTTCATTTTCATCAACATTGGTGTCACTTACGTCAAGGTGTTTGACACGCCGCTTTTATGGTAGCTACCATTGACATTATTGATTCTCACGCGCGTGCAGGAGCACGTTTTAAAATATGTAACTTAACATAACTAAATATTTGATGTAGAGCAATTATTTCCTCTTCTTTTCATCTAACATATTTAAGAACATTTTTCATGGAGGGTGCAAGTTTGGGTAGCAAATTTTAATAAAATAAATAATCTGCCTATGTTACTCACCGGGTTTCTGAGAATATATATTCAAACATTCATAATGATATGTTCATAATAAACGAATAAGTATCCTTTATATATATGTACCACCTAAATGTTACCATTTAGAACATAATTTATGTGTGCATGTTACAAAGTGTATTTTTTAGAATATATATTTCAAAATTTATGGTGATCCGTTCATTAGATTAACAGATTGAAAGTATTTGGGGCGGGTTTGGGTGTGTGCATTTATTAAATGGATACATTTACAGGGAACGCAATGTAATTATATTTCTAACCTGGTTGCCGAAACATATATTCCAAAATTCATAATGATCAGTTTAGAAAATGACGTGTTATTATTTATATTGTATGTCGTCGTCCGGAGACTGCAGACAATGTAATCAAGGGATCGATTATTGTCTAAGTTAGCCATGCTGATGACGGCTGATATCCAGAAACACGTGTACATGGATTACTTTATGTACGTAAAAATAATTAATATATATATATATATATATATATATATATATATATATATATATATATATATATATATATATAATAAAAAATAAAATGTTTTATAAAAGGCGACTGAATGCAATATTCTGCTTACTATTTACCGCTTAGGAAGTGGAAAGAAAAGAAACAAAACGCTTCCATTATCGTCAATACAAACAATAACAAATGCGTAAGCTTAACATTTTAGGCGATAAAAATCGTACATATTCTATGAAAAGGGTTGTGGTCCGTGTAAAGCTTCAGACTATAGACAATATACCTAAGGGTTTGATCCTCAGCTAATTCGCCATGCTGATGACGGCTTATAGCCAAAAACACGTGTCAATTGATTACTTGAAAGTAGGTAAAATTAATATATATATATATATATATATATATATATATATATATATATATATATATATATATATACACACATCCGAGGAGCTAATTTGCAAAACTCAGTATATCTAATTTCTTTAGATTGAGAAACCAGACTTTACACTGACGAATATTTCAAATCTAAAATATATTTTTTTCATGAACACGCGTTTATCTATCGATATTTATTATATAGCACAGTCAGCGTTATTGGATGCAATTGATTACATAGACCCACTATTATATTAACATTTTACATACTTTACTTGGTTATTAAAAAAAAGGTCAACGATTAGGTTTTAAAAACCTTGTGAACGGAGAACGGGGAAGTAGGAAATGCGTGAAGAGTGACGTCATCGACGAAGGTGAGGAAGTTCTTGAACGATAAATCGAGTGAAAGCGGGTCGAGCATAACGAATAAAATGAGTCTTTGAAAATATTAGTTGTCTCTTCCTCCCCGCACCGTTAACATAAAACAAAATACAATTCATCTATGTCATTCATCTGAGTTAATTCATTCAAATTTAGTGCACTGTAGAAGTTCTTTTTAGCCGACATGAATCTACCATTTCTTTATAATCAAGAGAACTTCGGATATCACAACATCAAGAAATAACTACTAGACAACTATGTGAAATCTATACCTTAACGCAGTTCAAGATTCCAGGATTTAGTTAAAATTGAAAAAAACAACTAATTGTTCTGATTTGCCGCAATTTGAAATTAACACACCACGTGACTTATCTTTTAGGAACTTTGTATCCATCACTTTCATCCGCGTTCATTCTGTCCTTTTTTACGCCACCACCTCTTGTTTATAAGATATCAAACATCCTCGAATCCGTAACTCTTTCACCTTCTGTTGTTAGTTAAAGTCAAAGGTAATAACAGAATGAAATAAAAAACCGATTGCAATAGTCCATTATAAACAAATGAGGATATCGCCGTAGGTAGTAATATTATTTAACCTCTGACAGTAGAGAGATAGAGACATACATACATACGGATGTCTATCGCTATCTCTCTACTGCCACAGGTTAAATAATAATAGACAGAGATTTATAGTGATCAGAACAAAATTAATTTGGATTATTATATTTAATTTGTTTTTAAATCTAACTTTTTTCTGATTAAAACAATGTAGTCTGAGCTGAATGGGTGACG
The DNA here is from genome assembly GCA_963556195.1 of Sepiola atlantica. Lineage (NCBI taxonomy): Eukaryota > Metazoa > Mollusca > Cephalopoda > Sepiida > Sepiolidae > Sepiola > Sepiola atlantica. The sequence goes on along the minus strand of OY744518.1, from coordinate 59,369,290 downwards.
GAACGGGTCATATTGTTTTTTTTAGTATTTTTATGCTTTCATATTTAATTAATTTTTTATTCATTTGTAAACGTTTCATTTTATGAAATGTGAATATACACATATCTCATATATGTGGTTACATCAGAAATGACTACTGTATATCTTAAAATATAAAGTTCGAATAATCTTGACAGAAATACTTTCTTCTGTCCCTCGGCGTCAAACTTGAGTGCGAGAATACGATCAATATTCACTTCATGAATACTGATATCATTTTCTTCTTTCATCACTGATAAATCTGGTTTTATCTCCGAAGACGCCAGTTAGTCTGAATGCAAATACATTGAATTCGGCTTATTTAACAGTAATTCATACGGTGTATTAATAGAGAGACTGCCGAGAGAAATACGACCTGATATGTATATCGATAGATAGCCAGAGAGGCAGATAATTAAACATCAGTAAAGCTGCATAGGTGATGGAGATTTTCAGAGGAAGAGACAATGTTATGCCCAAGTTGGATAATTAGTGTCATAAAACCAACACCACCTGCACACTCCCATAATATAGATACGCCCAGTCATGTCTTATCTACTTGTAGGAAATGCTGTTCATAGGGGATAATTCCGCCAAAATTGCACGTTTCAAAATATAATATTCTAAAAGTATATATGGAGAACACGTACCCACATACATTCATACGGATAGGTATACCCACATGTCTCATGTATATATATATATATATATATATATATATATATATATATATATATATATATATATATATATATAAAACTTCAAAAAAAAGCAAACCAACACACAAGTACAAGATGTACTATCATCCTGAAGAAGTTCTATAATAAAGACGAAACGTTGATGAATACATTAATGATATTAGTTGGTTTGCCTTTTTCAATTTCCATTACGTCCGACCATTATTTTCTTATCTTTATCATATATATATATATATATATATATATATATATATATATATATATATATATATATATATATGTGTGTGTGTGTGTGTGTGTGTGTGTGTGTGTGTGTAATCTCCTATACTAATCAAGGGACCATCATAGATTTTTGCAAATATATTCTCAGAAACACAGTGAGTAACATAGGCATACTATTTCTTTGTAAATATTGAAATATAGTGGTTACATATCAATTTTAAATCAGTTAGATACAAAGATTTAACAGAGAAAAGAATTGCCCATATTAAACGTTGAGTTATATTAAGGATTGGTGCGCTTGCGTGAATGTCAATATAATGTATGTTTTTGGTAAACTCCTAAACTATTGAACTTATCATTATGAATTATGGAATATATATTCTTGTCAGCAGTGTTAGTAACATGTCCACATCATTCATTATTTCGCTTTTGGAAACTTTACCATTTAGGACGGTACCATCGTAACCGTACCATTCACTCTTAAGAAAGGAAACTCATTAAAATATAAAGTTAACGCTATATTCATTGTTTATACTCGTCCCGGAACTTGTATTCAACTAGTATATATATATATATATATATATATATATATATATATATATATATATATATATATATATATATATATATATATATATATATATACTAGTAGAATACATGTTCCGGGACGAGTATAAACATATATGTATATATATATTTATTTATTTATTTATTTAAAATTATGAATATTTGTTTTTATCTACATACATATACGTTTCATCCTTACGGGAATCGTCAGTGTAAAGATGATTGTTCATATTGGTCCCAGGACTAATACCATTGACCACGAATCATTTTTTAACTCAAATCCCTACGCTTTAGCCAATACGACCACTCTAAACAATGGATAAATCAGCCGCAGTCAAGAGTGTTGGCTGCTGAAGAAATGTGCATTAGAGCTACGATGACGGTTGTGTTAATACACCCCACTACACCGCCAATCCTAGAGTGTGGGGCGACACATGGTTATATATATTTATTTACATCTACATACGAATATGTGTTATTCTTTCGGGAATCGTCAGTGTAGAGATGATCATTCATACTGATCGCTGGAATCGAAACCCGATCATTCATATATATATATATATATATTAATCCAGGTAGGGTAAAGATCCACAGGGTAGAAATCCAAAGGGAATCAATCTTCCCGGAATTCAGCGACCAGGTTGGATCATAAAAAATGATCTGCCTGATGAGACCTCAGCTCTTGAGAGCTGTAGATCGATAACATCGACATGCCAGTGTAGCAGACCTTGTACATGTTTGAATATATATATATATATAATATTAAATATGAACACTCTGATAGTCATGATTGCTTTCTTGTTTGCACATCGAATTTATTAGATGGCAAATGAAACGAAAAGCACATATACAATGAGTATAGAGGGGTTTGTAGTGATTGGCAGAGGGAACAGATTGAGGAGACGTAGTTGTAGAAGAATCGTAAGAATATTCGACTAAGATCATGACGTAAATAAATAACGTAAATAAAGAAAACAAATATGAGTTAAAGAGGAACAAATGTTGGAAAATGGGATAAAAGGTGGCATGTTTAATACACTTAAATAAAATTCGAATCATGATGTAAATTAATAACTGTTGTAAATAATTAAATGTACATTTGAACCTTCAAACCTGGGCACTATATGTAGAGAACGATGTACGATTTAGCAATGTTGACATAGAGGGCACATATCGTCAAGTTTATAAATAAAATCGTTAACGAGACTATGCATTATTAAATTAAACATATTACATAATACATTACATCGAAATGCGTGAACGGTAAAATAAAAAAGTCTTGCTCAGTGAATTAAATAAAAGTTTCAGATGAAATTTTCCGAAAGATTGTAGACAACCCCAGCCAATAATACATCGTATGAATTATGTAAATGGCATTTGGTTGATATAATTATCATCTCAAAATTTTAGCGTTTACCGCTATCAAGCTTTACTTTACATGTTATATTTACACTTAGCGATGGATATGTAAATCATTATAACCCGTGTTGTCATTGTGAACCCAGTCTCTATTCGTCTGCTGATGACCTTACTCGGATGCAAATGTTTATCAAAATAGTTTATTTTAAAAAGAGAGACAGTCACAGAAAACATAAGAGCGACAGGCGTATGACGCGTGAGAGAGAGGGAGAGAGAGAGAGGTGGGTAAGACAGACGCGTAGATAGAGGGATAGTCTGTCTTACTACACCTGGCCTATCTGCCTCCCATTAGAAACAGTGTTCAGAGTGGTCTTTTCTGTTTGAAGCCTCACCAGCGAAAAGAGACAGAAAATGCCAACTGAAAATCCTGTGATTTTGCGACTTCCGTCTGGGATCACCTCTGACCTATTAGGTGTCACTGAAAACCTTTATATTCAAGTACGGTCATCGTTATATAATCCACATAGTCGTAACATATATCATCCATAGCTACTACAGACATCCGAGGAATGTTTGATGATAATATGATATTACTATGGAGCGTATAATAAGTTCACTGAGATCATTGTCGTATATATTAAATGAACAATAAAACATACATCTTGTGAACGTCTGTGAAAATAGCATTTTATTTCTGAACTTATTGGTTTGATCGTTTTTGTTATAGAAATCACTCCAAACAAGGCATCACCCCACTTGCTGGTAGGAGCTTACCAAATACGACTTCAAAGTAAAAAACTAGCCAACAATAAATGATAGATTCCGACCCAGAAAACAGTAATTATTCCCCCTTTGTTAGATACATCGCTCATGGATTGTGAGGACTACCGGACAAAATAAGAGAATCGGGAGTTACGAGTCTGCTGAATGTAAACTCAAGATCCACTTTCTTTATCCTTTAAACTTATTTAAATGTAAAGATACCCTTAGTGATTGTCTAAATGATTCCAATTCTCTAACATTTTTGGAATATTTACACTCTGTCGATTGCCTCACTTTAATTTACTGGGCATGTCTGGCCCAATAGATGCTGTCAAGAACTAAGGAATTTGCTATACGGAGTTAATATACAATCGGATCTAATACATTTAGAAAATGTGTGAATCCGTCGTTTCCGAGCAGCAACTGGTAAAATAGCAGTACATTCAATTACATATATGAAATAAATCTTTTGAGTTTATGTATCGTTCGTCAATATTAACTGAACTAAAATGGTTGAATTACTGTTAAAACGACAGCCCAACGGACCATAACCTTTAAATTAATAAATGTTAGATGTTAAAATCGTAGCGTTATATCTATAGACACTATTATAAAGAAGTATCGCAGTTTTAAAGTTCAAATGAATCAGCCACATAATGGTAATGGAGGCATACATACACACATATACAAATATAAACACTTCATTATATGAATTATATAAGTTTACGAGAGGATATCTGTCCATGAACGATGACATCTCATGAATATGAATGTGTGTTTGTTTATATCGATGTTTACATCTTAGCAAACAGGTAACATAATACTATTGCTATTGTTGTTTTTGATAAATAATTCAAAAGTCAGTCCAAAAATGGTGTAATTCATAAATATCATATTTCATGAGTACTAATTGCTCAAACCACATAGCAGTAGTCAAAAAGCTGAAAGTTGAGAGGAAAATTATTAGAAAAACGATTATAAATTCATGTATATTAAATGAATGGAAATAAATCCGCTTTATGTAAAAGATTTAGTTCATCTTTAAGATATCAACCCACAACATAAACAGACATTGCAAACTCTGGATGTATGTTTTATTACAAAAAAACTCGGTAGTTCTCGCTGTTTTGATCGCTACATAAAATTAAAATGTTAAAATTTAACTTATTTAACTTTGATTATTTATTAATAGAGCAGCATTCTAATTTTATGTTTTTGAATAATAAATATTCGTAAGTTTGAAATACAATTCGTATATATATATATATATATATATATATATATATATATATATATATATATATATATATATATATATACAAAGCCACGCATGGAGTATTGTTGCCGCATATGGGCTGGTTCTTCACCCACCAGTCTCTCCCTCTTAGACAAGGTTAAAAAAGTGTCGTCAACTTAATAGGTCCGTCACTATCCACCAAGCTCCAGCCCCTATTCCACCGCCGCAATGTTTCTTCCTTGTGCCTGTTTTACAAGTACTTCAATGGACTGTGCTCTGATGAGTTTGCCGCTCTGGTACCCCCACGACGCAAATTCACTAGACCAACCCGACAATCTGCCAAATCCCATCCATTCACTGTGGAGGTCCCCAGATGCCGAATAGCTTTCTACTCCAAACGTTTCTTTCCTCGTGCTGCTAGACTCTGGAACTCCCTCCCTGTTCCTTTTTTTCCTGACGGTACTGACATCCAGAAATTTAAAACTAATGTACACAGATATCTCACTGCACAGCTCCCAATTTAGGTCCCCCCCCTAAAAAACTAAAAAACTCTCACTCTTTTTCTAACGTCTACAGTGGCAATCTGTTTTGTTTGGGGTGAACTATGTTAAAATATATGTATATATATATATATATATATATATATATATATATATATATACATATATATATATACATACATATATATATATATATACATATATATATATATATATATACATATATATATATACATACATATATATATATATACATATATATATATACATACATATATATATATATTGTGTGTGTGTATTTACGCAGGTTTTGTATATATATATACATACATATATATACATATATATATACATATATATATATATATATAAATATATATATATATATATATATATATATATATATATATATATATATATATTGTGTGTGTTTATTTACGCAGGTTTTGTATATCACAATTGTTTTTTGTTTTATCAATTTTTTTCATCTTTTCGGATCCTTCGGATAATCTTTATTGTATTATTGTCTAATTGTCGGATGTTGGTTCCGTAGTTTTTCTGTTCCATTTTTGTTCGCGAATTCTTCCAATTGTCTTCTCTCAATCGTCTTTAGGCGAAGGTTTGGACTTTTATATTAATTACTGCTAAGTTCGAGCTGTGCAGAGAATTTATAACATTTTAAAACAACATATATGTAATGAGGTTCCGTATTTGGAATGTGATCACGTGTATGACGCGTGGTTGATTAAACTTTACAATATTTACATTTTTAACAATATCTAAAATTAACAATTTACGATATTTCGAAAGGGTTTAATGGCGAGTGCTTTCTTTTAATTATATTTAAACATTTTAGCCTAGGAACTTAAAAATAATGTTACTGGATACATACATACATACATACACACACATACACACACACACACACACACACACATATATATATATATATATATATATATATAGTTATGAAAATATATATGGGGCAATTAAGTTACACAGAGGCTTCCGCGTTTCATTCCCGTAGAGAATCGGCAAACTAAAATGACGATTCCCTACGAGTATGAAACGCGGAAGCGTCTCTGTAGCTTAATTGCCATTAATATATTTTCATAACTTACTACCTAGGTCTACTCACTGTTGACGTAAATACTGAAAATTGATGCATAAAATATTATATTTCCTCATAACATATTATGTTTATACATGAAATAATAATTATACATATATGAGAAAAAATAACAAATTACATAAAAAAGTCAAAAATATAGCAAAAATAACACTAAGAAGAACAAAAATATAAACAATACAAATGGAAATAAACTAAACACTAAGAGTAACCACCGGAATAGAAATGAAAAAGTTAGCAATGAAGTGCATAAATCGTACACTTTGTCCACTACAAAATAAATGCATAACCAACAGTATTGCACACCAAGCCACAATATTTGCCAAGGAAAGACCGAATAACAAGAAGTACTACGTAAGTATGGCCTCCCTAGACTTTACAACCAGATATTATGACCACAAAAACACATTTAAAAACAGAGAACGTCGAATTAAAAAAACAATAGCAAACCCCTATTGAGAGCTCAAAGAAAATGGACGCTCATCAATAATTCAATGGAAAATAATACGACAGGCCAGTACATGTAGAAATTTAGACGACGCGTGTAGATATGTCTGAATGAAACATTTGAAATCCTAAACTTTAAAGACGCTCTAAATCTATTAAACTGTAGAAGTGAGATAGCAAACAGCTGCCTACACAGAAATAAATATACCTTAGGCTAACGATACATAAATAAATAAATAAATAAACAAATAAGTAAAAAACTAAACTAAACAAAAACCTAACCATTTAAAGATTAACACCTAAAATAGAAATACAAGGAACCACGTGTTAAAATAAATTCACCCATTATATTGATACAACAAAAGAAACAGGATATAGGGAACTCTACAAAAAAAAACAGAACAATAGAACAGGATATAGGAAGTAACACTAACCATACCTTTGTTCGTGGGAAGCCCAACGATTGGCTGCGAGAACAACAAAGAATCTGATTGGCTAACTAGCTAGCCGTGTATATAAAAACACCCGGCAACAATAACTCCATGCATTTTAGCCTGAAGATGACCCCATAGGATGAAACGCAAGAGCCTCTGTGTGGCTTAATTGCCATACATATATTTTAGTAGCTACCCTCTTTCTCTCTCTCTCTCTCTCTCTCTCTCTCTCTATATATATATATATATATACATATATATATATATATATATATATATATATATATATATTACCCATCTACAGAGATACTATTTCGCTGTATCACATCTCCTTAGTGTGACTATGAAACCCAGTGCTATAGGCATAGATTGACACAGAAACACCCTTCTGATAATTCGCGATCCTATGCACTGTGCAATCTCTACGACCCATGAGACAGGTAAATCTTACTGATATCAACAATATCAATCGAAGAGTGGTCTATTCATTTTGACGAAGAGCTTTGCATTACTACTATTGGCAGTTGGCGATGTAAATATCACAATCTTCAACCAACGATTAGATGAAATAATATATGTAGTCATCCACATACAGGCTGTGTGGGTGTATCACCTCTCTTCAGTGTGGCTTGACAGCCAATTTCCCCCGGTCGAGTTTGAAACCGGATCGTTTTATTTTAAAGTCTGAACTTCTATTGACCGGCATTCTCACACACCATGAGGCATGAGCATCTTACTTTTTCTAACCGATGTATAAAAGTAAACCAAAACTAACGATAAATATCATAACTTCTTTTCATATCTCGTGACTCTATTAGATATTTCCAATATATATACATACCATGTCCCTTAAATGTGTATATGTCAATTTAGAAATAATTAATAGTTTTCTTTTTATAAAACTCCGTGCATTTCCCCAAGATAAGTTTTTTTTTAATATATATAAGGAACTATAATATTTGATGTTCTATTTGATCCTGTTTAGCCAGTATGTCTGTATGACTATAATTATTCTCTACACATGTGAGACATTATTATTCGCCCGGTTCCATTGTTATTACAACAGAGGTGTGTCGTTATTGTCTTAACAACGAGTAGTGCCCCGTGTCAAAAAGCAAAATACGATTGAGAGATCGTAGCATAATAAAACATTTAATTAATTAAAAGGTTGTCGTGTAGGTAGTAAAGAAACATAAATGAAACTAAAAATTACCTTGTTTACTGACATGAATTCCTTACTGTAATTCTGCAGAAATAACCACTCGATAGCCGTACATAACTACTTCTGCCACAGATTAAAAACACTTCCGATATTCGTTGGTGTTTCGTTTTTTAACATGTTTTATGTTTTAAAAAAAATCGTTGTTTAACGCCTTTTCTGTTATTTCTGTCAGTGCTAATGACATTATACACTTTATTTTTCAGTTCTACTTCAATTAGTAGGGTAGCAATACCTTTGTTTTCAAAGGGTTCAGCATATCGTCGGATGAGTTTAGATCATCTGTCAGCAGGATTATTTTCTGTCGATCAGAGAAGCTCCATTTTTAATTGTAGTACGTTAACACTATGCGTTTGTAACCAGTACGTTGACCTATACATTGTTAGAAGTGGCTTATGTTCGGGTTGCAACACATAATGTCTCCAACAAAAAAAATGAAATTTGGTGACTATATAAATACTAACAAATGCTTCCCTCTCGATTTGTGAATATTTTTTTATTGTAGGTAGTAACGTACTAGACGCGGGGCGATATATTTTAGTGATCCGTCTTCTATTTTGTGTAATATGCAGGCTTCAATTCTGTACGAACTAGCATTAGCAGCTACAATGATTTCGAGATCTGCGATAAAATAATCCTGATGTGAGAATAGTTTATATGTTTTCCAATACCTTTTTGCCGTCCAGATTTAATATTTTTCTTTTTAATCACTCATTAAGAGGAGCTTTCAAATTGTGCATGTTTTGAATAAACACTTTAAAATTATTGGCTAAACAAAATAAATCATTGCAGTGACGATTTTTTTCGAAGCCGGCAACATTTTTATTGCACTGACTCGCTCTGGGTCTTGTCTTCTACCATCTCTGTCTATAATTGAGAAATATATTTTATTCTTTCATTGAAAAAATAAAGAAATTTCTCCTCCAATTAAAATCACTAGTCCTGGATTCTCTTAAATATTTTGTGTACATGTGATTTATGTTGCTCGGTGCTTTTACCGATCACTGGAATGTCATTTAGGTGAACTGTCGCAAATTCCAGTCAACTAAGAAATGTGCCCATTCTTTAACACTCAAACGTAATCGTTCATATTTGTACAAAAGCCTATTGTTATTTATACGAAGTAGCCTTGAGCACTCCTCGTCCACAACAATGTGTTGATAAGCATCACTTAAATCAACCGTTAAAATGAACTTCCTCCGTTGAGTTTAGCAAAAGTAAATTCTGAACTAGGCAGAAAGTAGTGGTAGTATTTTAGTGCATAGTTAAATCCTGTGGAGAAGTTTGCACAAACACGGATCTGTTTACTCTTTTTATATAGACGGTAGGCGTAGACCACTCGCTTTATTTCGATAATACTCCCATTTCTTCGAGTCTATTTAATGCGTCGTCAATCTAATGTAATGACGCGAATGGAAGTTTTTTTTATTGTTTTGTTTGTCAGTAAATATTTTATATCTTTCTACCCCACCAGAGAAAACTTCCGAAAAGTGTTCCTTTAATTCTTTTGTTAGTCTCCTTGCTTTGTCATTAAAAGCTTCAATATTTTGACAGGAAGAGTTTATGGGCATATTTCATAATTGAAATTTTTCCATCAAATATGTACTGAGGAGATTGTCTGTGATTGACATTATGAACATTCTTAATATCAAATCTTTAATTTTCATGTTACGTTTGATATTAGCTCGCCTTTAAATTTTATTTATTCACTAATGACGCGTTTAGCTATCTTGCTCCTTCTCATCAAAGTTATTTTTCTAATTTTTTTCCAAATTTTAAGATTTATTATTGATATAATTTAGCCGGACTCAAGTTGTTGCTTTTGATATTTTTACCTGCACAGATCTTCTTAATATTTTCCGCTTCGTCAGTTTCAGCAATTTTAATGAAGCTTCTAATTTATTTTACTCTGAAGTGTGTATTTTGGTTCCCATGCAACCGCCATTTAAATAATTGCTCATTTTATATAGACAATATTTGTATCAATACAATTTTCCGCAACCAAACCACGGTTTATGAGGAGATTTAGTTTTCATTGTTTAATCAAATTTCAGTTGATGAATTAATTTTATTTTTGTTACGTATTTTTCTAACATGGTACATTTTGCTTTGCTCAAAGTTTCTTGAATCTTGGCGAACACAAATAAAATGTTGGCAATCTTCTGCAAATGTTGAAGCATTTAATTATGTTAATTCCTTAGTTTTAGAACAATCCGCCTAATTTCTGCACCCGTGTTTGATAATAGATTAGCCATTGAACATTTTTAGCGCTAAACTCAGACAATTGAAATACATCACAGTGTTTGTAAACTATGCTAACAAATGTAGTTTAGTCTTGGCTATTTTCATTCTGAGATTTACACATTTCCAACTCTCGTGTAAAAAGTAGGGTTTAGGGCTAAACTATTTGTTTAAATATTGTACCCCTTCAACAAATATAAGGTGGCTGTTTTTTGTCGGCAATATATCATTGACAAATTTTGTATGTTAAACTGTATCAAACTGTCTCTAGTACACGAACCTTTTTACAATTGGTCCAATTCCCGCAGTCTCTATTATAAAGATTTTCTAAAATACAAAACGTCATTTCGTTTCCAGACATGTAAGTACAATTATCGATTATGCTCCATTTTGTGACAAATAACTTTCATCTTCAACATTTTAACCCCTATTCGATAATTCGTATATTTATTTCTGTTCTTTTTTGGGTATGAATACAGCTTTCCTGAATGTATCCAATTGTTTTTATAGAAATTTCTCTCCATTTTCTTAAAATTTCTTTTCTAGACGTGGCTTTTTCATTTTCCATTTTCTTCTAATATTCCATTTGTTCTATTCGTTTTTCTCGAAATTTCTCTTTTAGTCGATATTGATGTTTAATTATGTACACCATTCCACTTTTAAATTAATCCATTTTCGTCAAGTAAAATAAGCTTCCAAATTTTACGTGTTTGTTTTAACTGTCGTAAATTTCACACTGAAAGATAAATTCTTCACTTCATAGTATGAGAAAAAAGTAAGCTTGTTACAAACTTGTTACTTATTAAACAATAAAATCCGAAGAAGAACTGACATACTTCTTGTGGCTTTTGACCGTATTCAAACGATTTAGGTATCAACACCTAATAGGAATGATTCGAAATCTCATTCAATTCTATTTTCTGATGTTTTAGATTTTTTCAGATTTGGTACACCTTGTGTGTTAAAACTCCAGTATAGCTTCACATTGTATCCAATCTATCGAGCACACCACTAAAACCTTTTCGAAAATACAACATCACTAGTTGTAGTAATGGTTATATTGTATCCAAAATAAGTCCGGGTTCTCATCGCTAGTGATTTAACCTTGAAAAACCGATAATAAATAAGACAACACTTACAGAAGGACATAATCGTATGTTACAGAAACATTGCTCGTCGTAGACTCTTCCATACACACTAGAAGAGTTCATAAAGCCACAAAACAAGGCATATCACCATTACACCATCACACCATAACACAACTAAAATAAAGAATCATGTTTTCCAAAAGGCAAAATGGAGCGATGTTCAAAAACACTGACTATCTAACGTTTTTTAATAGAATTTCGATGGAGGCGATGCACCACTGAAATAATAATTTAACATAGCATCGTATTATCCATTGATAATAATTAAAGAACTGGCTGATTAAAGCAGAAAAATAACCTCGTCGACTAGGGAGCAAACATTAAAAACATGTTTAGATGAACAACTGGTTAGTAACGTCCGCCAGCTTCGAAAGCCGAGCCAAATGTGAAAGTCTCCTATTCAGTTTTCTACCGCGTGAGTTAAACTAAATTGCACACGCTCATGCCATATTTATATCCTAGGGTGATAACGCTAGCGAACACTAAAAAAAAAGCATCGTTTTCCAAAAGTCGATCAATATTTTGTTGAGTACACAATTAATATGACGAATGTACATTTTGACAAGCAATTGTATTTTATTTCTCTTTATTAGGTGAATTGATTCAATAAAATATTATTCAGAATCTAATAAATCAATGTTTATAACTAGAGGCTTAAGTGTGGGAGTGCATTTATGTGTGTATGTGTTATATACTTGTTATTATGCGCTTAGCCACATTATAGTTTTCAATGTGAGCTGAAAAATAACTATTCAGTTTGGGGCTTCGAGAAAATCTAAAATACAACAGTCATCAAATATTGTATTAAAAAAGGACACGGAATTGTTTTGGTTATAATTTAGGAAAAGGAGCGAGAACATATTGAATGATAATTCTTACAGTGAAACCACACCGATGTTCTAAATTGTGAGCTGTTATACTTTATTATATAATTCATTCTGGGGACGAGACTGACCAGAACCTAATTGGGTAATTTTTTATATAAAGCGGGGTTGTGTGTGTGTGCGCATGTCCAACTAAAAGTTTAAAACAATACAGCTGGTATTTTATTCATAGACGTTGCCCCGGTGAATAATATCATAAATTTAGAAATCAATTCTTATTAGTTTATCGTAAACTGGTGTAGACTACGTAAGAAGGGATGGAGTTTCCGGTCATTTCATGTACTAGCTAAAGGGAAGTAATTCTTGTTCTTCTATCTAAATGTTACATCTCGTATGGCAACTCATTCCTCGTGGAATCTATATAAATAAGAGTTATCTGAGTGTATGTTCAGAGAGAGAGAGAGAGCAATGGGCTGGACGGAGGAGAAACAGGAAGCGGGGAGAGGGAGGATAAAACTGGGGAGGGAGAAAGATTGAAAGATAGAGAGACGGATAAAGAGAGGTAAAGAGATAGACATTTTAATAGAAATATGTTACAATTTTCCCCCGGGCAAAGCCGGTTAGTCCTGCTAGTACTACATAAAAGTTTCTTAATATAAAAATGTACGGATAATTCGGCATATTCTGTGAAAGATTCTATCAGCAAATATGATGTTATTGAAAAATATACCTTGATGTTTATCGATGTGGCTCCACAGCGATGTAGTAATTTTATGGCTAGTTTAAGGTTTAACATGAGAAAACTAAAATAGTTGCTTACATAGACCGTTACTAACAAATCAACGCACTACGACACATAACATAGTACAAATCTTAAAAGCTGAAGCAAATAAGAACAGCACCGTTCTACTATATTTCATTGGCTTACATCTGCCAATGACTAATACTCCATTGAAGCTATATTATCGAAACTTTTTTTATTTATAATTTGTAGAACTAACGCTTACATGATTAGCTAAATTAGGGACACTTCCTAGCCCCGCAATGATCTGGTTTTAATAAGTTTTACTCCTATATGGTGCACCGATATTCTGTCTCCTTACCTGCACGTTGTTACTCTGAACTCCCTTTTCTTTTAAGCTGTCAGTTGCTTCTGATTCACAATTTTCTTAATTACTGTACATTGCTAAAAATTATGTTTTCTTTTACTTATAAGTAAAAGAAAACAGTAGCTCCTAATTTCTATTTACTTACAACAGTACGCTGCTATAAATTTGCCAATACTTTCACGTGTACGTTGCTTTAAGTTTCTATTTTATTACACATGTATGTTGCTCACAATTTCAATTTTATAAAATCTGTACCTTGCTCTCAATTTCTATTCCTTTATATCTGAACGTTGCTTATAATTTTTATTTCCTTACACCTGTATATTATTTCCAATTTTATTGTCCTTATTCATGTACATTACTCAAAATCTTCCGTTCCTTATACATGTTTTTCCTACAAGGTTTAAAATTTTTTATATATATATATATATATATATATATATATATATATATATATATATACATAAATATATATATATATATATATATATATATATATATACATATATATGTAAATATATGTATCTCTCTCTCTCTCTCTCTCTCTCTCTCTATATATATATATATATATACACACATTGTCTAAGCAAGCGTTGTTGAACGTCACGGAACTTTCGCGTTTGTATATCTTCTTCGTGAGGTTCTCAAACCGTCGAGCTATCCTTCTGGTTTCGGGTGGCAATCAGTATAGTACTTCTCCGATAGTTCTTAATTCGGCAATTTTTCCGAGCACTTTCGACTTTCGTAGCCGTCTTCAGGATTAGGGTTTAAAATAAGAAGACTTGAGTTAATGTTTTATGGATATCGTTAAGGGCGAATGAAAGAGAGAAGAGGGTATATATACATATATAGATATATAGATATATGTAAATTGTGCATATAGATGTGCAAATGTATGGACATATATCTACTCATAAGAGTGCAAAGAATAAACACATACATGATAGCCCCGTGTAGTACAAGAACAAAAAGTGTTTGGATATGAAGCATGTTCGACTGTCAGGAATCTCGTAGGTATAATACTTTGCCTTTTTTATCAAATCTAAAACGCCAACAATTTTAGATATGATCCATGAGCGCAATCTCTTGATAATTGCAAAATCATTAAATTTATATTTAGACAATATCTTATGCTAGAAAATGCGACAATCCAAGAGTAAAGCACTTGTCTACATTTATTGAGGACTTGAATAGTAAAGAGCGTTCTAACGTATAACATATCTCACCAGATTACAAAACAATAAAAAGCATAGAAATGCATCAGTCCATTTTTACATGGCTGTATTTATTTGATGGCATATGAACTCTGTTGTATTATTTAAGGTTTACACCATTACCTATTTGAAACAATTGATTGTCAACGACTCATTGCTATTTTATTTATTGTTTAAAAATGAATGTTCTTACCTTAACACATGAACTCACAGATTAATACGTGTAATTGATCCGAGCTGGTTAAACTCCGCTTAGGAGATTCCATAGGGTGCGCCATGGCCATTTTACGAGCCTGGTCCTTACACATATTCAGTTAATATTTTTGTTCAGCATCGGAAGTGCTTTTAGAGTAAAAACAAACATATTCCATTTTCAATGTTTCTGTCTTTGTAGAGGATTCTTACATAATTCAATTTCCATTTTAAGAACTTTCGAAGGAATTGACGTTAATAAATGTTGACGTTATTTTTCTTCCTTAATCTCATGTGTCTAGGAATGATAGGCTCAATTAGATTCTAAAGTGTCATCCCTGCCTCTACGCTGATTCCGCAAAATATCGAATCATTTTCAGTCTCATGTGTCCTGCTGAACTCATACAGGATTATGTGACATTCCTCTGGCGTCATCTGATTTTCCAATACGTCAGAAACGTTTTCGTCATTTGTGTAAAGATTAAAACAGATTGGCCAAAATGAAATGTTCCGATCGAATGAAACGGCCGACTTCATCGCAGCATTCGCAGAATAACATAAGGAAGAATGGAGTACATTTATAAAAAGATATGGCATTTAACAACGTCAGTTTACTCTATTAATACTACATCACATCCATACGAGTGGACTATTTAATACTTTCACTTAAAAAAATAGTTTAATATACATATATAAATTGTATATATTATTATTATTTCATCTATGTACACATATAACATTATGAAGTTATATACTATATTGTGTATAGAGTTTCAGTATTTAATTCAACAGTGCTCAATACGTGAATAGAGCTTAGTAGTAGTATCAAAATATTCGTGCACACACCCTTTTTTATAAAAAAAAACATATATTTTAGTATATACTCCTCATAATATAAAACATGTTTCAAATTGCAAGCTCAATGAAGTTGTATTTAAAACTTCAGAGCATATATACTTTATAGTTGCATTCCACTAATCATAGCAAAAACCTATCCAAACCCATAATTTTCATTTATTCGTACACTTTCTTTATCGTCATATTTCGTTGAATACCTGTATTTATTCTTTGTCTCACACAAAAAAAAATAATTAAAAAAATGTATATTCTATATCTTATGCGCATTTCACAGCAAAGTCAAGAAAATATAAAGTCTTCAGTTAACCTTGCTGATCATCAGATCAATATATAATTTAATGGTAATTAAAAACAATATTATCACAAACGACAGAGGAAAATAATATGGGGCAAGTTTTTGAAGAAGTCTTGACAGAAAATAACGGCAAGGCGATATATAAAAAAAGCTC
Source organism: Sepiola atlantica (assembly GCA_963556195.1). Lineage (NCBI taxonomy): Eukaryota > Metazoa > Mollusca > Cephalopoda > Sepiida > Sepiolidae > Sepiola > Sepiola atlantica. Next base: position 59,352,663 of record OY744518.1, on the reverse strand, counting down.
CCATGAAGAATCTTGACAAAAGATCAGGACCGTGACCCCAAATACTTGCTCCCGAAATGTGAAACAACTCTTCAGAAAGTCACTCGACAAAACCTCGTCTACCTACAACCACTATAAATAATTCTCCTTTCTTCATCTGTGTACCTAAAACTATGGGTAACATTTCGTTCCAATAACTACCGGTCTGGAACACAATATCACGAGCTTTCTTTCCAGCTGACTACAACATGATCGTTTTCAAGTCTAATGCTAATAAAGTCTTGTTAAGCTGTTCTCTAAAACAATAAATCTTGACCAGTTTCGACCATCGTTACGAATCTTCACGGACTCGTTTAACCGTCCACCTGACAAATTAATTGTCCCTTATCCTTTAGTAAACTTTGGGCTTTCATAAACAATGACTCTTCTATTATATAAAGGATACGTGCCTGTCTGTATGTCTGTATGTTTGTATGTATGTATGTCCAGCTAAGGCTTCTGAGATACTCGACAGAGTCATCAAGTGTATATTTTCTGAATTAACCCATAATATCGAACAATTGGAGAAAAAAAAACACATGCGTTTCTACCTGCCGAACCGACACGGAACTTCTCGGGGGATACCACATTTTATCGTTTTCCCCACATATTCACGTTGTACGCATGCGCGCCGAAACCCGATTTCAAATTGTTTTAGTGACCTATTTTCAACCGTTTTATAACGACGAAAGACCACGAACCCGTAGTTAATTGTTCGATCTCCACCGACTCCAATACTTTTTTTTATAACAGCAACCTAACTATACATCGAAGGGGGAAGGGGGACGAACAGGAAGAAAACGATTTGCCTGCATAGGGGAGGGGTCGATCGTTGTGTTAGGATAATTAGATAAGGGGGCGACCGAGGAAGACACCACTTCTGCCCGGGGAAGAGAGAGATAATTACAATTTTGCCTGCAAAGAAGGAGGAAACACCCTCGAGGGAAAGCCCCGGGAAACACCGGGTACCCCTGCTAGCATGCTGTATTTAAGAGATTCGTAAGGCGACGTTTAAACATATTTTTAATCAGAACAACACTCTCGTACCGTGCTTAATTAATGATAAGTTATACTCTAGCGATCAAATAACCAGTACTTCGATGATTTGTAGTCCCTTCTCTTTTCGAGTCATCTATCAATTAATGGTAAAACCATCATTATGTTTTTCCTAAGGCTTATTATATATGCGAAACGCAAAACTTGGACATAGTCCATAGTACTCAAGTAACTGGAGCAGTTACACGTTCCCATTGTCAAATATAAATTATGGTGAGTAATCCAGATTTACTTGTGTCACCACAGCATGATGTTAACATTTTTACGCTACGAAACAAACAAAACACCATGAATATATATTTGAAGCATAAACACTTTTATGAAAATGACTACATTCCGCATTAAAAAAAAATCCGAAAAGGGTTGATATGCCGTAAACCAAAACAACCAATCTAAATATAAACTGATTCACCATTATGTTTTTCTAAGAACCACATCATAAGTTTGTCAATGGGTGCAACTAGAAGTACTGCTAGCAGTGGAATAGCAGTATTTGGGGTCAAGGTTTACGCATTTAGATCCGCTGTGTTCTGTCTATGTCCATGCATATTATAGGCCCTCCGTTCAGTCTAGAGAGACTATGGATACCCCTATAAGGGGCTGGCTGCGCGTGTAATTATGAAGCAAGGGTTGCGCAATCATCACCAACACCTCTCCTGAGTCGGCACTGCTTGATTCCAATGGCAAGCAGTTCAAGACGACTGGAAACAATGCCGAGATAAACAGAGAGCACATACAGCACCTGGTAGTCCCAAATGGTCACCCATTTAATACTGGCCAGGCTCAACGTCGCTTAACTTCGGTGATCTAACGGGAACCGGTGTGGCAACGTGATTGTACCGTATATAACAAAATGCATATTAACAAAAGGATATGGCTGCCAAACAGTAATTCACATTTGTGAGGTTATATTTTACGCATAACATAGTACTATGGTTTATGAAGACCTGTCGAAGACATCCCGAGAGGCTAACCCGAAAAATACCATCCCTCTGCAAACGCTTTATCTCTTAGTCTTATACTGTAATTAAAATTTAACTTCATATGTAGCAATTATACCTTAGTAAATTTGAGAATTGCTTTGCCTGTTTTTATCAGTAGATTTTCATTTTGTGATTTTAGTATTGTAGATGATTAAAACAGAGTTTAGAAATCGTTGATATATAAAAAAAATAATAAAATATAATTGCTAATATGTACGCTTAAATACTAAGAATTGCAAAAACAGTGCCACATATACATCTTGCATAGATATAAATATAAAATACGCCAACATGATATGAACGTCAGGCATCTTTAGGTAGCTGAAGGTCGTTATTTAGTAAAATCTAGATAGCAAACTTCTGCTTGGTCATTTGAATTGATATATATATATATATATATATATATATATATATATATATATGTGAATAATTCATCTCTACACTAACGACACCTGAAAAGATGGAATGTATACGTACGTAGATATAAACTCATATCTATAATTATATATATATATATATATATATATATGAAGCTCTTGGGAAACAGTTTTTGTTGAAACGGGATTATCTAGGTGAGTGTCTAACTCCGCTGTAATTATTGGTGACGTTGTTTTGTGCTCTTTCTTAACAATCCTTACAACGGCAGTACAATCTCTTTCAGCAAGCTCTGGCTTACTTTCAGAATTTTGTTAAGAGGAAGATCTATTCCGTTCTTTTTCATAAGCTGTCATCATCTTCGATAAACTTCCTCTCGATACGGCTACCATCCCAGCCACTTTTGTTTTAGCAGCACCTGCTATACGGGCAGCACCAATCTGCCCTCTTTGGAAATCGAATAGATATGTCATTCAATTGTTTTTTTTTTTTTACTAATATGCACTATCTGAAAGAGAAAAAAAACTAAACGAATTGATTCAAGACAACAATAATGATAAATAAAAAAAATAAACCAACATTTTGGTAATATATTTAAATTACAAAAGATATTTTCGAATTTATTATAAATTCTCAGGGTGTTTCCATTATTTTGTTTAACCCCTGTATATATACATGTATACTTATATATATACTTATATTTATATATATATATATATATATATATATATATATATATATATATATATATATATATATTTATATATATATATATATTTATATTTATACATGTGTGTATGTACATATATATGCATTAATGTATATTATATGTATGTTTTTGTCTAGTAGTGTGTTTATGGAGATTTATATATGCCATTATTTAAAGACAGAAATACGTTACTTTTAGTTCGCTACATTTCTCACTTAAGAAACTTATGTGGTCCTTTCTGCTTGATCCGGGACGGTCCAATTTATTGCCAGTTCGTTCAGATTTTCAACGGCTATGTTGCGGTCTTTCCAGCATTACCCACGGCGAATAAATCATTATGAACAAAACAAGTTTCGCAAGTTGACCTCTTAACAATAGCATGTCATACATCGAGACGTATTCTACTGGAGATAAAATGCTGAATCATAATTATTCTCTAACTCAGTTGATCAGTACTTTATGCTGCTCCCTCTCTCCATAAACGAAAACAGATACCATTCACTTAGGCGATGGACGGACCGGTTTTCGACGGACCAAGATGCTTGGCCGAATCTAAAAATGAAACGGCTTCAGTAATGAAACTTATATTTCAAACGAAAAATCTATATTTAACATAAAGATGACTGATTTACGAAATAACTGACCTGTGTACGAAAAAAGATTTTTTTACGGCATATCAACGATTGTCGGGTTATTTAATGCAAAATCCGGTCATTTTGGTAAAAGTTTTTATGCTTCAAGTTCTTTATATCTTCGAGTATTTATTCATGGTGTTTGGTTTAGTTGTTTTGCTCGAGGAAAAGTGTTGTTTTTGTTTTTAGCTTGACAGAAAAAATTAATTTTGCAAACGGAAAGGACAACAAACAATACCATCAATGTTTGGTGCATTTTAATTCAGGGGGCCAGTATCTTCAGAAACCCTCATCTAGTAGCACGAGGACATAGAATGGAGATACTCTTTTATACGCATATATGATGGACTCTAATAAACTACTTAATTTTCTTTCATAATCAATGAGTACATCGAATTTGCGCGTTTCGCGACGAATATCTAAAACACATAAGAGATTGAACAGTCGACGGAACTTCTAAATAGAAATACCACAGATTGTTCGTGTTCCACTTCTTTCTCTAGGGTTAAGGTTAGCGTCATCGCTATTCATCTTAACTTTGTTGAATTTAGATGCATATATATTTTCATGTATACATTCACACCTAAACTAATTTACCGATCCTCATGTAATTTTGGGCACCTCTACTATGTTAAAGGTTGGATGATGTAGGCTATAGTCAGTTTAATTTAGTTTAATGTATGAGGAGAGCAAACACAGTGAAAATTCAGATGTCATCGATTTTCCTGAAATGTGCACAGATTTTATGCATCAACTAATACATATTTCACACATTTCAGTTTATTTTTAGGATGTAGCAGTTATTTTAGTGGACATAGTATGGACACAACAACTCATTTAAAAATTCAAATATTTCAGATTTGAATTAAATTGGATACATAGTCAGTAGACACCAATTAAGCAAGATTACCCGAATTTAAACCTTTTCTTAAGGCTACTTAAGATTACTTCTTGAATTTAAGACATTTTGAGGATAAAAATTATGTAACAGATTTTGATTAAAAGTTGAATTAGTATTCTAAACATAAGTTTGAGCAGCATTATATCTTGATTTCAATTTTGTAAGGGGACATAAAAGTAATGCAACACTTGGGACAGGTATTCTTTTAATTTCATATATAGACCGGTGCACAAAATATAGCAAAGCTATTTCACAGGGAGTATTTTTGGTCATTACGTGCAATAGTTAACATTTCAGTGTCTCTAGTGTTGCAAGAAGAAACTGTATAATAACTTCTTTTTCCGAATTGATGCCGCATAAAAGTACTATATATCGTTACATCAAATAAACATTTGTATGGATTGATCCACTGAGGGCTTAGTATACAGGTAATCAAATTACGCTTTTATCGATGTTTTTGTTTAGCTTCTCCTTTGATATAGAATATATAAGTTACTTTTCAATTCATGAATCAAACGAAGCTGTGTAATTATAGCAATGTAATACATAGCCATTTTAATGCCTGTTTGAGACTGTTTTACCCTAATCAGCTAATTAAATAAAAATGAAGAAACTGTAAAAAAAAAGATACTTTCTTTTATAAAGAAAGCCACGTGCCCGGCACGATGACCCCTTTGAAAAACTGACACGGTCACGATCAACGTACAACACAGTGCCCAATAGCAAAACCGTAATGCTCACATTCACTATTCATTTGGAAAACAAATACAACTGAAATACATGGCACAAAGCGAATAAAATTGTAATCTATTTTTACTAACTTAGCTACTTACAATCATTGGGAATCAGAAAGGCAACCATGCCTTGGTCGTACTATTCATTAATCGTCGTTCTCCGAAACAAAATCACTCAATGTATTGCCTACTTAAAAGCCACACGTACCATATAATATACACAGTGAAGAATTGTGAAAAATAAAGCTTACCCGCCACAGCTTGAGTTGGTGTGTTCGTACCAGTCAGGGATACGTTCTCGGCGATCAGTCCAACAAGGTTGGGCCGTTGTGGTTTCTTCTGTCTGGCTCAAGTATGGTTATGTTCAGTCTCAGGAGCACCCCCCCCCCCCTTCTAGGCTTTACATTCTCTTCGGGAAGGGAGTAGTTTATTGCTAATCGCTTGAGGCGCCTTTACTAGAGAATATCTACGCCGCTGATCAGGCATTTTCTTATAGACAGAGCACGCTAATTCTAGTGCGCTGACTTTTTAAAATCACACTTGACTTTGTGTCTAACATCCTGAACAGGAAGTAAATACACATACACAATTATAATAATTACACAATAATAATATAATAATAATAATAATAATAATAATAATAATAATAATAATAATAATAATAATAATAATAATAATAATGATAATAATAATAATAATAATATATATATATATTGTTGTGGTTGCAAGGTTGAACAATAATTAGTGAGGAATACAATGAAGACGCAAACAACAAGGAGAATGCAATAATAAGTGTATTAAAGAAAAGGTATAGTTACAGTATGTACAAATGAAGGTGTCGAGTCAGAGAGTCTTGGTGGGAGGACATGTACGCTCTTCGGCGTCACTTCCGGTGGCATTTAGGTAACACACACTAAGGCCAACCTAGGCTTGCCATTTATAGTGTAACGTTATTCGTATATGCAAATGAGTGGTTGCCACTACAACATATATATATATATATATATATATATATATATATATATATATATATATATATATATATATGGGAAGAGAAGGATGAAGGTAATCCGACGTAATGGGAAAATGAAAAAGGAAAACCAAAAAATGGATGTTTTTTCATGTGTACATCAACGTTTCGTCTTGACTTATAAGACTTCATCAGGATAATAATATGAAGAAAAATGTCATGCAAGTACAAACGCATATAGGGTTGACATATTGGGAAGAAAGAAAGAAAATAGTAGCCACTACTGGAGAAAACAGTAGGGTGGAGTTAAATATATTTAAATGTCTACTTAAGCGATTTTTGTATCGTAAACCATAACGCGTGACTCTTAATCTATAAGCAATGCCTTTAAATCCTACCCGGAATGATATTTTATAGTCACGATATTAAATAAACAAACGAACACACGTACAATGACATTCATTAATATGTACAGTGCTTGGTATGCCACAATTCGATTACAAATATTGAGTATCTTGTATTATTTCGTGTAAGTATAACTTTTGTAAAAGTCAGACTTTATGTGTATATCTGTTATTTAATGTATTTTCAGGTATTCTGTTACTTATTCCGTGGGGCTGTGGGCGGTCGTACTTGGAAAATCAATGCATTGTCAATAATCATGCGACTAACATGCCAAATACCACCTGCTTTCGAAGCTGCGATATGAAGGATTCATAAATAAGAAACTCAAAGCAAGAAGGGCAGGTTCCTTAATTCCTGATTCTTTTGTTCAGGTTAACTTATGCGTAACAAATGCAACACATGACATTGCGAAAGACATATTCTTTTAATAATTCAAAATGGAAAAGCAATTCTTTTAAATATATATATATATATATATATATAAGAATGAACATATGCATATTAAAAAGTGTATACATATAAAGCCATTATTTTAAATATATATATATATATATATATATATATATATATATATATGTATAAGAATGAAAATATGCATATTAAAAAGTGTATACATATATATATATATATATATATATATATATATATATATATATATATATATACTACCAGACTAGATGACCTTGTCTTGGAATCCGGTAAGACCATGAGACAACAACAATATATAACGTAACATAGTTAACTGGGATATTAGGAAGAGGAAAATGAATGTTCTTAACTTCTTTAATAACTCAACGTTTTATAAATGAAAGAGAACTTTAATAGAATATTCGAATATCTATGTATCTCATACAGAGATTATATGTTAGCCTCGACAATGGGCCCCTTGATTTTTGAAAACTTCGTCTGAATTAAAATGAAACATATATATATATATATATATATATATATATATATACAATGTGGTTTGTCGGCTGACTATCACTTCGCAAAGTTCGCTACTTGAAATACTTGAAACATTAATTCAAAATAAACATTTTATTCATAACCTTGTTGTAAACACGAAACATACTCTTTCTCATTTATTCATATAGATCGATAAACATGAATATTTTGCTAATTTAGATAAACATTTATTTATCTGATAAATCTGACTGCAAGAAAAGGAACAGCAATAAGAAATCAATTGGCCATTTAATTTGCAATTTACAAATAGATTGACACATGTTATAAATTAAGTCAGTCCATCAAAAGAGAGGAACATTTGAACACAAATTCTAAATACTTGTCAAGAAAATGACACCCTATTGTGACACATAACTATTTGTTATAGTATAATAAAATAAAAACATTGCATTAAAAATAATAACAAATAATAGTTATGCCATTTTTCAAAACTAATATGTAAATTATTTAACTTTGCGATGCATATGGTATACCCATAAGCAGTATATAACAAGCATTGTGTAAAGTGTAATTAATATCAACTAAGGCGTTTTGTAATTTACAGTTATTGCGAGGAATGGGCACAACTATCGATTTATTTATATATATATATATATATATATATATATATATATATATATATATATATATATAATTTATTATTTTATGTATACGCATGTAATATTATAATGTGATATAATTGTCTATACATTTTCATTATTTTCTACAACAGTGCTCAATACGTCGGTAGGTCTAAGTACTAAATTATCAAAATATATTTATGGGAATTAAGCTGAACAGAGGCGTCTGCGTTTCATATATATTTATATATATATCCATATATTTATTCGAATTATTAAATTATAGCACATAGTTACATTTAAATTTCGCATAACGTAGTACATGTTTAAGCAAACTCCTTACTTGTGCGTTGCTCTTATCAGTAAATATATTAGCTATTACCACTTCATGCACAGAATTGCACTCCTTAAACGTCTCCTGCCATCAATGCACTTGGTAATTTGAAATAGTTACATCCTTCTTTTCACCTTTATTATATATATTAAAGGCGAAAAGCACAAAGTAACCATTGCAAATTAACCACTGTCAGAGAAAAATACGTAATAAACATATACACATTATTTTGTTGATAGTGTTACATACCGTTCCCAATTAATTACCTTGGCCGGATCTCTTCATCGTTGATAGCTCTGCCGTGGGTTTTCTTCCTTCGTCTAGTGGCCTCCCGTTTGCTGGCGTGGAGCATCGGTGCCCTGAAACGGAAAACTCTCCCAACGGGAAAGAAATAACTCCGAGGACGTTTCTAGAGGGTCGTGAACGATTTATTGGTCTGAATATTGTTTTACTCGGGAGAGAGTTGTCATCTAATGTTGCTTCGTCTTTCTTCTTGTCTTATCTGCTAACTTCTACATTCTGTAGACGGGGCAAGATGTCGATCTTCTGTCTCATTTTTAGAGACGTAGTCTTAACTTATTTGTCTATATCTTTAGACCATCTCGTCCGCTTTCTCTCACGACGATCTTGTCGCTTCGAGCTCCCATGACGGACTCATCTCATTTCCCGTTTTCGACAAAAACAAGTGACGTCACCGTACTTTGTCATATCATACAAATAATAACCCGAGCTTGGCTGACATTTATTGAACCTCAACTTTTGAAGTCGGCCAGGTTTCACCAGTTGTTATAACTTCTTAGGATTACTCATTCTGAGAACAAATCTATTTGTCCCAAAGTGGATGTCATTTCGACCTGCACTTAACTCGAACAAGTTTCACCCCTCTCACAATCAAAACTAGTGGACATTCCCGCTTTTAGGCATACACGGCCCCTCATAATACACCAATAAGAGAGGGTCTTTAATCATCATCATCATCATCATCATCATCACCATCATCATCATCATCATCATCATCATCATCATCATCATCACCAACATCATTACCAACAACAGTAACAACAGTAATAACAACAATAACAACACTAAATTTAGTTTTAAAAATAATAAACATATTTATTACATTATTAACAGAACATCTTTATTAGGTTAGTTCTTGCTTCTTACGCAGAGTTTTTTTTTACAGAAATGATTCCAAAGTAACCTAAATGAAAGAGGGAAAATCTAAAACTCATCAATCCATCTCAACATTTCGCCTGACTGTGTTTATCAAGAGTGAAGTTAAAAAAGTGGCAAAAGATTAAATGATTATTGACTTTTAGATCTTATCACATACCGTCGGATTTATTTCACTTTGATTTGTAGTCTATTATTGATAGTTGAGGAATCTGCCTTGAAAAAGGCTACATACAATACATGTCTGAAATTAAGTAGCAAAAATGTTTGTGTAAATAACATGTATACTGATATATATATATATATATATATATATATATATATATATATATATATATATATATATATATATGCAAATAAATGAATAGAGTAATCTACGACACATCGGTGTGGCTAGATGTAACGATACACACGGCATATATATGATGATGTCACAATAGCATATATATATATATATATATATATATATATGGGAATTAGTTCCTAGACTGAAGATAGCGTTAGCATGAAACATCGATGTCTCTAGGTATTTAAATATTTAATATTTATTTATAAAAATATTATTGTATATATATATATATATATATATATATATATATATATATATATATATATATATAATACAATCACTACAGCAGTCTGCAAGTCCATTAAATAGGAGGGTTTCAATATTGAGCTTGTTGAATTTGGACTATCACTAACACAGAAACTAGCCACACACAATCACCAAGTCAGGTAAACATCATGCACCACGACTAATATATATAGACAATTACACTCATTCTAAAATATATTAATAAAATAACACACTCTATGTATAGACTAACAATTACCCCCAATATCTATTAATAGAATAACACATAAACACTCCGTCAACACATCTCAACTAATACACTGTATTTCTGATACCGCTTTATTCATAATTCTTCTGGTTGTTGTCGTTTAAGGATGTCGAAATATCTATACATTTCGACATCCTAAAACGACAACTATCAGGAAAAATATAAATAACATTTGATTTGTATTGTATAGATTCTAATATCCTCATTTGTAACATTTCATATATATATATATATATATATATATATATATATATATATATATATATATATATATATATATATATATTCCGCTCGAACGTCGAACACTTTCGACAACAATGATAAAAGCCCACACCTCTCGGGTAAGTCTATATTAATTTGCATTTCTCTCTGTGGCGATTCCTCGTGGCCGCGTCGGCATAGAATCTAGGTTTGTGATTCTAAGCTGAATCTACGAAATGCATTCGATCCCATGCGACCACCTGCAACCGCCACTCCTGATCTAATGAGGTAAAACACATAACGATATTGTCTGTAGGTACAAAACACTTTAATATTTGAAAAATATTTACAGTATATATATGTATATATATATATATATATATAATTAAAAACAGTCGATAATAATAAATTATGTCTATTTAATTTTATTCATAAAAGCTATACTTTGAACATATTTAATTGATTTCAATCTATATATATATATATATATATATATATATATATATATATATATATATGAAATTATGACTGCATGAAGAAAATTTATAAAAGTCAGATTAGTTCGCGAAGGGATTGAATTTCAATTACAAAAGAACAAATTCAATATGTAGCAGTGATTAGAGCTTATAGATACCACTTTTTCAAAAGAGCCAATATTGATTTGTTATTGTTTCTATACCTAGCAAAGAGTTCCGATAAGAGTAATGGACTGAGTAAACGTAATTACAATTAAATTACTATAATGCAAGGAGAATCCTTCAGTTAGACTGATGTTTGGACTTTTCCTTCAAATTTCTTTTTTTTATTACATCATGAAAGTTAATTTTGTCTCTTAGATATTTTCCCGAGATTATTACCACATATTTAGGGGTGAATTATGGACGTGTTTTGGACGTGGCTCTTCTCAGTTGCTGAATTTCTTATTTTCTCTGCTTACATATTGGTTCCATCATTTAGATGATAAACACGTGCTTTAAGGTATAATATGTGGAGTTTCCGTTTAATATACATATTTTTTTAAACAATTTTAAAAGGAGACGCATTTTGTGGGAATAAATATTTATAACATTACATAATAATAAATCTTGAAATATACACACACACACACACACACATATATATATATATATATATATATATATATATATATATATATATATATATATATATATATGATGGACTCTCCCGTCGATTACGACGTATAAGGATCCAACAGCTTTCATTTGTGTCTAGATCGTTCATGACAGCTATATATATATATATATATATATATATATATATATATATATATACATATATATATACATATACATATACATATACATATACATATATATATATTTATATATATATATATATATATATATACATATACATATATACATATATATATACATATATACATATATATATATATTTATATATATATATATATTTATATATATATATATATATATATATATACATATACAGTGCTTTGGATTTGATTCCCTTTGGATTTCTAGCCTGTGGATTTTATCCTACCTGGATTACTATATATATATATATATATATATATATATATATATATATATATATATATATATATATATATGTGTGTGTGTGTCTGTGTGTGTATATGTTATCTTGTTAAGCCGTGGTTGGTGAAAATCATATTTTTCTATTTAGTTCCGACTATGATTATATCAGTAATAAACATACTGCTAAACATAAATCACTATTGTTGACACCAAAAAAGGAAGATAGTTATTTTGAATTATGAATTCGAGCTGGTGTTTACTGTAATTCAACTTTAATTCTTATCAACAAAGCAACACTCCAGGAAAAGATCAATACATTACGAACTGTCCATTGTCGGTCCACTGCTGCATTGTACATCGCTTGGTCACGCTGGAAGTCATGCCGGCTGCAGAAATAACTCTTTTCATTCCTATCTAGTCCAAGCCTCTTGGGCATGGGGGAAAACAATGTGGAAATCGTTTTCTGGCATTTCCCCTATCATATTTGTTTCATCCACGCTCAGTTCTATTTTAATTTCCGCCGAGACTTTATTTTTCCTAATTAGAAACCTTTTGAAATTCAATTAAATGGCGATGAGAATTTTCTTTCTTGTCAGTCAGATTGAATGTTATAAAACAAGCCAAGTATATATTTGCAAAAAGAAAAGTATTGTACAGAATAAAACAATAGACGGCCATAGAAACATATACACCTTACTGAATATATTTCTCTCAAATATCATTGGACCATTTAATCATGTTAATGAAATTATACGTGTATACGTGTACATTTTTCGTGTTATCATATAAGCAATATATATATATATATATATATATATATATATATATATATATAATCATACACGTACATTTCAATTATGAATATATATATATATATATATATATATATATATATATGTATATATATATATAATTAAAATAACATCAGTATGATATACTTTTAGAAAATCTCTATTAAGCACTTCTGAAAAAAATATTGTTTTTTTGTACATTTTGTCAATATGTCTGAACTTATTAATTTATATACATATATCTCTCTGTATATATATATATATATATATATATATATACATACATACATATATATATATATATATATATATATACATATACATATATATATATATATATATATATATATACAGAGAGAGGGGAGATATATATATATATTGAGAGAGAGAGAGCGAAAAGACAGAGAGACGCAGCAGGAAAACTAGCAACTCCAAAAAAATGATAGATTAGTAGAGATCAACGAGAAAATATATATGCGTTTTCCCATCGTTTTAAATTTCATATTTCGTTGTATATTACACGTTTCATCTCTATTAGTCAGGCATTACCCTAACCAAGGAGATCTATAATAATGTAAAATACGTTGGTCTACCTGTCTTTCTACCTGCATTTCGGCTAAAATGCCATTGGTGATCCACCTAAAATGATGACAACATTTGACAGGTTCAAAGATGAAATACTAATATTACTTAGAAGATACTCACATATGAAATTTATTAAGTTGAATTAAACTTAAAGCGAATGTTGAGCATATACACCGACAAAGGAGAATTATAATTTAGTGTTACATACTAGTGTATTCTTATTATCTAAATAATAAAAGTAGTGGGCCAATAAATCAAATGACAATGAAATATGTTATTGGAATATACATACATGGAAGCGATTATAACATATCAAATATACTAGTGATGTCAACATGACCTCTTGCATACTTATATATCAATTAGTAAATCATCCAGCGTAAGAAAATTGTTAGGTCGTGCATAAATAAACCCTATATATATGTGACTAAGTAAAGTAGCATTTATGCATATCTGAAGATAATGCTTAGTTGAAACTGAGAATTGACATTATGACATCATACTTATAGAATTCTAAACTTATGTTGATATCAATTATCGCTTCGTTTTTAGCTTTTTTATTGCATTTTGTTTAAGGTATTAAATGGAGAATTACGAAGATCCTACCTCTTATTTATTTCAGGAAACTCTTCAATTATTTAATGGATATGTTTTCTAAATATGTAGCACAATAGTGTATATGTAAGATAAAAGAAGCGCTCATTTAAATTGAGAGAAGATCTGTTAGAACACGAGGTATGATTGACAATTGATGGGTTAGAAATTGACCTCTGCAAATAAACAGAGGCTGTGTATCAGAAGTCAACTACCGACAAAGTGATTGCGGTCTCTCTTTTCAGATAGATACTGAGACAAGCATGTGCGGAAATCGGTGCTCACCCAAAATCTCCGATGTTGCTGAGCCGTGCGAAAAACTAGATTATCATAGCAAAAGGTCGACCAGTGTATGTCTGTCTGTCTGTCGGTTTGTCTTTGTTTGTTGAGTGAATATTTTTATATATGTATCTCTCTCGGATTATTGTACTTATCTTATTAATGTGTTACTCATGCGAATATCTCATCCATTGAAAGAAGACTTGTGTTTTCGTTAATTCATCGAGAAAAGATGCCGACGACACGCGTTGTTTCTAGTATCAAGTGTGTTTAATGAGTTATACATGTATTAAACGACGAACCCGTATATAAAACTATGAGAAAGACACGTGTAGGTGCTATGCATATGCTCTAAAATCATTTAATGAACATGTTTTCTGAAGCTGTGTCTCAATAGCTTATATAAGCGAAATGGTTATGCACCAAATTCAGTAACTGTGTGGACAGAGTTTACATAACAAATCCGCAGAGATGAGAAAAGAAGGAATATACATCTGTCAACTCATTACTTCTGTACTTTTTGTTAATACAATTTATTGTAAATTACTTTCTATCCGTGTTATTTCCCCCGGCCCTTTAAGGACACATCATTAAGAAAGAAATATTAATGAATAGACACCGTGGAAGTATTATAGTGGTTGTACTATGAACATGCTCTTTCGTGGAGATGTATGTCTTTCATGGGAACAACGTGGTAATCTAGTTATTGGTAATGTACTTACAAATATAAACGCGATTAATCGGAATACTTACAGCTTTCTCGGTAATTATTAAGTACTGAATGCATTAAATGGAAGTTTAAGGTTAACAATTAGTTTGAATATACAACCATGAAAACGGTCGAACAAGAGAAATATCGATTGGAATTATTGTTGGAATAATTATTACATTTTTAAAATGATGAAATCTGTAACAGAAAATATTTATAGAATTATGAAATCTATTTTTTATATATACGATATATATATATATAAATATAACAATATATATTAATATATATATATAAATATACATATATATAAAAAATATATGTATATGAATATATATATGTGTATACACACATATACAGTTATATACATATATATTTTTTATATATACGATATATATATAAATATAAATATAACTATATATATAAATATATATATATTTATATATAAATATATATATATAAATATATATATATATTAATATAAACTTTATATATTAATATATATATATATATATGAATAAATATATATATATATACATACATATATATATATATACATACATATATATATATATACACACATATATATATATATATATATATATAATGGCTAGCGCAAATGCAATTGCGTGTGATATATATTTTGCGTTGCCCGCATCGAAAGATAATAATGAAAATACATTTTACAATGGGTTCAAAAGAGACATAACTAAAAATCTGAAATAATAAAACTACCCAACAGTTGGTATAATTAATAGTCACTCACTCGCATCTAGATTTAATAGTGTAAAGTTGTCTGTCAAGGCTGATTGACCGAATGTCGTTCAGGATGCTGCAAGTGTTATTAATTATGTTAAGTTTTTGTTAGTTATAGTATTTCAGATTTTTCAAGTTATTTGTCTGTTGTACTAGCTATAAGATATTATGTTTATCATTTCATTCGGCCCTCACATACCAGCCATTTGTTGAAATTCAATGCCATTGGCGTAGGCCATTCCAAATGTTTATATAATCAACATATATATATATATATATATATATATATATATATATATATATATATATATATATTCCCGAAACAGTTTTTCATTGTAAACAACCGATGATCCCTTAAAATAGTGTTAGAAACAAACTAATATAATAACTGTAAAAAATAAATTGACTTACATGAGTGATTTTTTACTGGAAGACTTGGGACTATAAGTTTTTTTTAAAAAGTTTTAAAAAAAAAAATTTGTTTAATATAGTTTTAATGGTTGAGAAACTTCCGAGACTATATATAGGTATATATATATATATATATATATATATATATATATATATATGCATAATTATTAAAAGGAAACTATACAAAGAGAAATTGATCATCGTCTCAAAAAGATAAATTCGGTTTGTTGATTGGTCGATGTAAAAAAGGGGGGTTAATGGTAAAATAATCGAGGTGACTGAAAGAAAAAGATAAAGCTTTTGATAATTGTTAATCTTAACCGAAATCTTCGTCCTGCATTTTCGTAGTTTATTTTTTAATCATAAATAAATAAACAAAGCTTTTAATCGTGAACGCCCGAATCTTTCATCCTATATTTTTTACCTATAGAGCTCACATTAAAAATTTTAACCGAGATAAATTATCCCTTTCAATAGCAGAAACGAATTCTCTGATATATATTTTTATATTTCTTCATATATAAAAGAATAGAAGAGTCAACTTAATCTTGACATCGACTAATCAACAATGTGAATTTATCTTTTAAAGACGATGATCAATTTCTCTTATAATTTGTTTTTTTTGACGAGGTTGTCTATACATCTGAGGAGAACTAATTAAAGGGTCGAAATAATTTATAATGTATACAACCTTAATGTATGTATAGTTTTTTGCCTTTTAATAATTCTGTTTTGCTCCGTTTAAAAGTGCATTAAGCTCTTTTATTCGGATTTTCAACGCAAAATAAAACCTACACACACACACACACGTATATATATATATATATATATATATATATATATATATATATATATATATATATATATATATATATATAATGGTAAATATTTTTATTAAATAGTAAAGTGTTTAATACATACAGACGACGTCGTTTCGGGTTTCTATCCTCATCAGTGCGGGAGTGGTGGTCGCAAGCGGTCGTATGGGCTCGAATCATGGTCCTACCCATAACAGGCGTGCTAGACACACGCCTGACTGCTTGAACTGGGGGCCACATTCACCAGATAAACTTTTAGCTGGTAGCACTTCGTTGTCACTGGTCCAAGCAAATTTCATTCCGAAACTAAATTTTAACTCATCAAATTTATTTCAGCTGAGGTTCTGTTATTTTATCATTATTTACATTTGGATTATAAGTTCGTGAGTTAAAAGTCAGAATTGATTTTTTTATTTACATGTGAACGGCTCTGTTCATTAACGAAACATCACTTTTACTTTTTTTTAAGTATTGTCTTTTAGAATTTGTTAATAAATCGTACATTCTGAATTTCAAATCTTTTATATATTCTCAGGAAGTATACTATAAATGTTTTAACGTTTTATTTACATCTAAACAGCTCTGTTCATTGACGAAATATCACTTTTTTAAGTTTAAAAAAGTATTGTCTTTTAGAATGTGTTAATAAATCGTACATTTTGAATTACAAATTATTTATATATTCTTAAGAAGTTTACTTTATTCACATGTAAACAGCTCTGTTAATTCACGAAATATCACTTTTCTTTTTCTTTTATTATATTAAATATAATGTGTTGAATCTTTCTCAAAATGCTCAAAAAGTGTTGTGTGACAGCCGGTCAAGGCAATTATGATGAGTAAAATAAGGTTCGAGTGTTTCGTATCCCAAAAGCTCAAGATGAGAGAGAAAGATGGTTAAAGGTAATACCAAGAGCTAATACCCCTAACCACTCAGACACTGTTGTTTGTGAAAGGCATTTTTCACCTGGTTATGAAACTGTGTTTGTTATGGGAAAAGCACGACCCAAAGATCCTCCATCAATATTAAATAATTAGCCATCAAGTGTGATACCAAGTCTTTTATCAAAACCAAGGACAACAAAAGAAGTTCCGCTTCTGTGCGAAGTGTACAAAATGAGGAGTTTGCACATTTTTTAGACCAATATAGAATTGATAATTTTTACAAATTTGTGTGCTGATATTGACCATCATGATTTTGCGCCAGCAGTTACCTGCTACAATTCTAATAATCAACAGTTCATCCAGTCTTGTCATTTTTTTACTGAAAGTATTCCGATTTTTTCAATTAAAATGTTTGAAAACTTAACGTTTGAATGTTACCATGCAAGTATACTCACATACATTTCTTCTCTGTTGACAAACAGAATAATTAATTTTCAACATTAGTTTCAAACTAAGAAAACAATTCGTCACCTTAGTAACTTGAAAATTGAACTAGAGAAACAGGTTTTGAGACAACATATCGAAGTTATGTAACCACGATTAATTGGCAACACAGTTTACTAGTCGGAAATGCTTGTCCGAGCATTTGAATATTTGACCACAAACGTTTTGAAGGTAAATGATCTGAATTTTCTTGGTGATGTGTTTAGCAAACTCTCAGATAAACAGAAAAAAATGTATCATCTTAGTTGATGAAGTTTATGTTAAAGTGAGTTTTCAATATCAAGATGGAAACATATTTGGTGTTTCCAAAGATTCTGAAGAGGCATTAGCAAAAACTGTATTTGGTATTATGATCAAATGTTAAACATGGTGGACCGAGGTTTTTGATTAAGATGATCCCAGTTGCTAAACTAAATTCGGAATTTTTGTTTCAAAATGTTAGAAATGTTGTTTATTTAGTCAATCATTCGAAAGGTAATGTAATTGCAGTTATTTGTGACACTAATCGGACTAATCAAGCTTTATTCAAGAAATTTGATAATGTTAAAAATAAGCCTTGGGTTACTAAAATGGTATATACTTGCTTTTCGATTATGTACATATATTTAAAAGTATTCGAAATAACTGGATAAATGAGGCCTATTCAGAATTGCTGTTTTTATTCTGATGGTAATGAAGTGATAACAAAATGGGAAATAGTGAAACAACTTTTTGCGCATGAAAAAATCAATTTGTTAAGTTATCACAACTAACAGAAGTAGCAGTTCTTCCAAAACCAGTTGAGAGACAAAACGTGTCCCACTGTTTGAAAGTTTTTTGTTATGAGACTAACTGCAATGAAAACTCATCCATCATTACAAGATGATGATACAAGAGAAACTTACTTTCATCGAAGAAGTTTTGAAATTTTGAAAAATGGTGAGTGTAAAAGATATTTATGGAAGTATCAAGACAAATGATCCATTGAAAAGCGTATTATCAGATTGGAATGGTGGAAATTTGACATTTCTTGTAAATTTTGGAAGTATGGCAAAACAAATGAGGGGAAAGCAAGGGAAGAGAATGAAATCCTTAACAAGAGAACCTAGTATGGCTCTCAAGCATACATGTAATTGTTGAATTGACATTTACTTGACAGTGGGTTCAATTTTGTTATTCTTGGAGGATTTACCACCAGTCTTGAAACTGAATTTTGTAAATTGAGACACGATTCTGGTGGTACTTATTTTATTACCGTACAAAATGTTATTCAGAAATTCCAAATTCAAAAAACAGAATTACTTCTTCAGTTGAAAGTTGATGTTAGAGAGTATAGCCATGATGCAGGCCATACTTGCTCACAATGCGGATATCTGTTGGATGAATTGGCATACGATACATTTTATCACCTGCCAGACCTGGAAACTTGTATCTTCAAAGATATTAAAATATCGGTTTTTCATATAGCAGGATATATCACACAAAAAGATTGTCTTACAGAGGAGGAAATATTCAATGATGCTGCTTTTTATCATGAGTATGGAAGTTTTTGAAAGGAATAGATCGTGTTGATTTAAAAGTTCCACTGGATACCACTGTTCAGTGGGAAATTTTACTACTTTCAGATTTTGAGGTGAAGAACTTTCCTTAGACATTTTTGTAAGTAGTGCCATCCTTGTTTTGCCACAACATTCTTGTTATTGTAACTCATTGCTGTGAACCCTGTCCATTTATAGGATCACCTATAGACTTTTAACTAAACCTTCTATTTAATCTATGGACATTGTATTATCTCATTTCATCTTCCATTTCAGTCAATCTGTTTGCTTAGATTAATCGACTACGAGACAACACTATAGATTTGGATACTGACATTTTAGTTTGACCTTTGTTTTTGGATAATTTTATGATGTGAAATGAATACTATAGCCAAAATGTTGTGTTGAAAAAAATCAAAATAAGGACAGTTTAAATGTTTGGTTAGTAAACCACATATCACATTTGAACAAACTTTTTTTTTAACTGCAATATACAAGTTATGATCTTTTAACACAAGTACAAATTATTTTTTTTTAATCCCACATTGAAATAAAAATAACTCATTGAAATATGCATTTGCCTTTGTTCATTTAAAGTTACCTGTCTCTTCATTTATAGGAGTTCATCAATAATTGTCAAATTTATCAATTAGCTCATTGTGGTTCTTATTATTTGGTATGTAAAACACAAAAAAAACATAAAGCTAATCTCACAGGGAAATTTTCCCTTTGTTTGCAACTTCTATATCGAATATTTAAGAAAATTCACATGCCCCCCCCCCCAGTAAAAGACCCCTGTTGCATGATTGCCTGGCCTGTAGTAGGGATGGCCATGTCTCGAATGCAATTCGTAGATTTAGCGTAAAATTAGGAGCATATATATATATATATATATATATATATATATATATATATATATATATATATATATATATACAGGGTGGCCCAAAAGCAGGTTTCCAGTTATCATTTAATATTTGAAGTTTTTTAACAAGGTTATTTGAAAAACTGCAACCATATAAAAATAGTTTAATAACTGTAACCTTACTTTTGGGCCACCCTGTATATAAATAATTATTGATTGAGTTTTGTAGAAAGGAATCATATAGAGTGATCGATTATTTCGTTATAAAAGCATAATATAGCTCGTATGGATTTATTTATAAATATACATAACGCTCAAAATAACTTTTTTTTAAATCTGAGTTTGATTTGGTGCACTATAAAAAATGTATGTATATATATGGATTCGTCCAAACACTTTAAAATGCAGCAACATTTTTGTGAGTAACGGATAAATTTTATTAGACAGACGAACAGCGCAGGTAAAGAAATTTTTTTTTTTTTGTGTGTCTTAAATAACTAATATAAGTTAGCAAAACATTTATATGGAACAAAACGTAGATTTAATATAAGGAACGTTTATGTTTTTGTCTTTTAAGGGAAGTGGGGTCTGATCAACTCTGCTGGGAAGCCATGAAATTAAATACTGTCTTGTTTTTAAATCCCCGAAACAGTTTTTCATGGTAAAGAAACTAACTAATATAATAACTGTAAAAAATAAATTGACTTACATGAGTGATTTTCCACTGGAATACTTGAGACTATAAGTTTTTTAAATTTTTTTAATTTTTATTTTATTTATTTTTTTATATATAGTTTTAATGGTTGAGAAACTTCCGAGACTATATATATATATATATATATATATATATATATATATATATATATATATATATATATATATATATATGTATGCATAAATGTATATATATATATATATATATATATATATATATATATATATATATATATATATATATATAAAAAAGAAGAATCTCATTCAAATATTATTGAAAGTATCAACCTCGTTGACATATATATAAGAACTCTTGTTGGAGAATCGTATTCACTGAGTGCTTAGAAGTTATTTCTCTTTTCTGTACAATATTCATTCTCTATGTTCTTTTATAATATCAGATTATTGATGTTTCCATTCTCTGCATTCGCCTGGCTTTTTTTCACCCTAATCTGTATTTCTATTCGTTCGTACATCTTGTCTAATGTTGCGCTGTTTTTCTTGTTTTTCATGATGCCAATTTCTGTTCAAAACCAACCCAATTATACAGTAGTCGTTTGTGTTCTGTTCAGTTCAGCATCTTTGATAATGTCATTGATATATTGAACATGCGAACAAGTTGTAAATGTAGCGAGTTAGGGTTTCGGGGTACTATGGATCAATTTCCAATCAATAATTTATCAAGCCATGAAATTAAAAGGGGGTTTGATCCGTTGTAGTTGTGTCTGTTTAACGAAACATCTAATCGTTTTTTAAAAATTTAATGCAGAACTAAGGATTCATTAAGTCCATTGAATTAAATTGTTTCTATGTTATCACTCATCAAAGTGAGAGCTGCGTATAGCGATTGTATTGTATTACAGTTATAATGAATGCAATACATTCGAATTGATTCGTTCTCTATCCATTACATCATGCACACTTACAACATTTAATGGGCGTCATTTTATTTGATAATTACACTTTATTATTAGTCATAGAAGGGTCGTTTCAAATATTTTTTAATGAAACCCAGTGGATTTATTATTAGATGAAGAAGGGTAGTTTTAAATAGGTTTCATAAAAAAACAGTGAATTTATCATTATTTGAAGAAGGGTAGTTTCAAATATTTTTAAATAAACACCAGTGAATTTATTATCTACTTGTAAAAAGAATCGTTTTAAATAGTTTTTTAAAAACCCAGTGAATTCATTATTAAGTGAATAATGCTCGTTTCAAGTATGTTTCATAAAAACAGTGAAATAGAACAACACCCGATCAAATTCTGTTATTGAAGTAAGCATACATTTCAATAAGTGACATATCGTTAAATAAGTCTCGGGTCTAACTAATAAAACGAGAACCTATCGACTCAATTCGACTTAATTTATTAACACAGTCTCCTACTAGAGTGATACACTAATTCAAACGCTTTTCTAGCAATTGGACGCTTTTTTGTAGAACGATTTATCCTTGGTCTCAAAATACGATCGAGTTTCAGATAACACTTCTTCATTGGAGCAGAATCTCTTTACCTGGATCATTTTTTGAGGTCTGCAAAAAATCCAGAAGTCAAAGTAATTGGGGGACAGATTTTTAGAATAGTGAGTGTGTTGAAGCAATTTAAAATGCAATTTACGTAGGCTTGCCATCGTTGCGATCGACATGTGAAACAATGGATTGTCTAGGTGAATAAGTACACATTTCTTCTTCATTTTTGTACGTTTCCCGACGATTTCCTACTGCAAAGACACCTAAAATTCTATATTATATTCGCTGTTCATGGTTCAGTTCGCTGATGATTGCGTCTTTAGTCGCATTGGACGGCTTTCACCTGCTGATCTCAACTGCCGAATTTGAGCGACCTAAAGATTCAGTATCATTTCTGTTTGTATGGCAACATTTTTAGCTAGTCTGCAGCCCCTTAATCGTGTTTTTTTTTTACTGAGCCGTTGCGAAAATAACTTATCAAGCAACTGATTAGCTTAAACAGTACTTTTCCCCATTAAATAGCAATACTTTATCAACACACCCCATTCAGATTTTCTATTGTTTTGGAAGTTTGCAACCGTAGCTCAACTTAAATAACTAACTTATAGACTACTAATTCGATTGACCTGTACTTTGTCATTTGAAGGTTAGTATTTATAACATTCATATACATTGTTATTAGTGCTGTCATCTATATGCCAGCCCTGTGACTTTGAGAGCGATGTCTTATGTGTTGCCTAAATAAGGATTTATTTAAATTTTTTAGTTGTTCGCTTCAATAGATGATATCGTTGGCAATTTATTTTCCGTACCTCTTGAGTTTTTACTTGTTCTATTTTGCAAGTGTGTGCCGTCTTGTACATTATTTAATGTATATTTTAATTTTAAAAAAATGTTTATATTCGACTAAAGCAATGAAGCAATATAACTATTATCTTTTTCAATGTAATGTATTCAAAATCAATATTTAAAAAACACAACAGTGTAGGGTAACAAGTATCTAGTCCCATGTATTTCTGCATCTCTCTCTCTCTCTCTCTCTCTCTCTCTCTCTCTCTCTCTCTCTCTGTCTGACTCTCTCTTTCTATTTATATATATATGTATACATATAATATTATAATATATGTATATAGACCAGGAAACACTATTCTGTGGATATATATATATATATATATATATATATATATATATATATATATATATATACATATATATAGTAAGTTATGAAAATATATTATTGCCAATTAAGCTACACAGAGGCTCCCGCGTTTCATCACCGGGGGTAATGTTCAGAGGGTGGAAGGTGGGAGCCTCTGTCTAGCTTAATTGTCATAAATATATTTTCATAACTTGCTACCTAGCTCTACTGTCGTATCGAGCACTGTTGAAGTAAATACTGACAATTGATACACAACACATTATATCCCTTATAAAATTTTATGTGGATACATGAAATAGTAATATATATATATATATATATATATATATATATATATATATATATATATATATATATATATATATTAATCCATTCTTCCTGGATTTCACCGACCGGGTTGGACAACAAAAGAAAAACCTTCTGCCTGATGAGACCTCAGCTCTTGATAGATGTAGATCTATAACATCGACATGCCAGTGTAGCAGACTTTGTACATGTTTAAATAAAAAAATTCACTATATATATATATATATATATATATATATATATATATATATATATATATATATATATATATAACACCCAACTTATGTCTGGATATCCTTTCGTAGATCCTTTACATTGTCCGAATAAGAATCTTATTTTCGGTGGGAAATTGGCCGATTGATCTGCCATAGTTTTCATTTGTATCCCAAGTACTTTCAGATCCATCCGGGTCTGTCTTCAGGGGAATGAGGTGAATCAGGTACACACTATGTGTTCGTATTATAGATGTTTTTTTTGCGGGAATTATATAATAAGTACGAAACTACAGTTAGCATTATAGACAGTTTACTACAGTATTGCTGGTATTAAAGTTAATTCTGTTAATTACTTTTGTATGTATAGGGCTTCATATATTAGGGGTGGGACGTAATGGGTGAAAATTTCAGATTCATGCGGGTAGAATTTTTTGTGTTCATTTATACATAAATAACACTAAACAATCAAACATTTTGAAAATTTTGAAAACTTCAAAAGGTGCAAGCCAAAAATAGCCGTTAGGGATCCACGGGACTCAAAATCCATCATTTTTCGGTTAAAATAGTGGTTTCATGCGACATTGCAGGTCCTAAAACATCCTCAAAAGCTATGAATGGATATAGATGGTTTAATCTGATATAGTACTGTAATTTAGGACCATTTTCAGGCTCTGAAAGGGTTTTCATGAATGTAAAATAGCCAAAACCTAGTGAAAAATTACCTTAAATTAGCGAAACTCCTCCGTTAAGCAACCTAATTAGTTCCCACGCCTCTACAATGGTTATGAATGGGTGTAGATAGTCGAAACCATTGTAGTGTCGAAACAATGGCATTGTATTATATTCAAGCAGTTTAATAACAATTATTTTCTTTTTGTTCAGTTCAGTTCAGTTTAGTGAAGAAGATAGGATGAGTGGAACAAAGTACCAGTACGATGATTGGGATTTCACTTTGCTTGAAAACCTCCCAACTGTACATGAGTGCGTTTTGGCCATAGTTCATCATGCTCCAACTAATGGATCTACAAAACAGAAAGAGCATCTCCATCAATTTTCTCTGTGTCTGCTGGCTCACTGGCAAAGAGCATTTGGAAGAGACATTACACTAACAACAATAAAAGGAGTGAAAGATAAACTTGATCGATACTTGAGAGAGTACAATAGCAAAGTTCAGTAGGGCCATGGCCCGAAGAGGTCAAACCTGATTCAATGGAAGACAAAAAAAATCACATTCTTTTCAATATTCTGGGAAAGGGTGTTGACGTGGAGACGTTTGACTCAAATGAGAAACAGTTTTTCTTTGATCAAGTTGCACTCAACAGGAAGGTCATAATTGACAACATGCATATCGATGAAGAACATGAATCAATGGTTGTTAAGACGGAGGAAAGGGTGTGACAGAGAGATGAAAATAAATTTGGGAATTCTTCTTTCTGGTGACCATGATGAAGATGCAGACGAAGAAGTTTTATTTCCAGATGAAATCTCCATTCCGCTTTCTTGCACGACAGATCATGCTAATAATGTGAGCGTTGATACTGAGAAAGATGTTGAAATCCTAGTAGAGTATGATGATATTCCTCTGAATGAACCTTGTGTTGCAGTTTATGACACTTCACTTAGAGGACATTGACACATCGGAATGACTAGAAAAAAGGTTGACGAGAACAACTACATGGTGGAGTATCTGGAATGTTTCAACCGTGATTCTGCAAGACGTTCATGGAGATACCCCCAGATAGATGATGAACAGAACACGGATATAATCCAGATCATTCCATGCAATGTGATCGGTGCTTGGGACACGAGTACACGCCAAACCAAGTTCGAAGTCGAGAATTGGGAAATCATTGAAGGTTTATTTCAGTCGATGTACAAGTAATTGGCTGATCTCCTGTGCAGTTCCCCATGGATTTCCAAAACTTCAATTGATTATTTCATGACATTTCTTAGCAATTAAGGATGTTTTATTAAATTGACTGCATTATCCACTATTCGGTGTATATGATTCCAGCGGTGTCATCTGGATACGTAGTTTGTCGTGCATTTTTAACCATTTTGGCTGAAATTTGACCTCACATTTCTACCTTGGAGGGCTCCTAAAACCCGAAAACTGGTGTTAAACCTGAGTGTCTTGTCAGTTTCAACTATCTACAACCATGCATAACCATTGTAGAAGCTTCAGAACCAATTATGAAGCTTAACAGACGATTTTATGAAATTTTGACTTATTTTGGCTATTTTTCACTAGTTTCTGGCGATTCTACATTCATGAAAACCCTTTTACAGCCTGAAGATGGTCCTAAATTACAGTACTATATCAGATTTAAGCATCTATATCCATTCCTAGTTTTTGAGGATGTTTTAGGACCTGCAATGTCGCATGAAACCACTTTTTAACCGAAAAATGATGATTTTTAAGTCCCGTGGATCCCTAACGGCTATTTTCGGCCTGCACCTTCTGAATTTTTCAAAATTTTCAAAATGTTTGATTGTTTAGTGTTATTTATGTATAAATGAACACAAAAATACTACTCGCATGAATTTGAAATTTTCACCCATTACGTCCCACCCCTACTAATATATGGATTTTTTGTTTGTCAGTCATATATTCTAAGATTTTGGTATTTTCTACTAAGAGTCTTCTGAATTCCGATCGGGGGCAGGAATTGCCATTAGTTAAGTACTGTGCTATGTCGTTGTATCACACAAATATATAGTCAATCTCCTCGACAAAGTCGTGGTAGTCAAACCTATGTATATGTTTTTTTCTTGGTTGTCGGAGACACAGTCTCCTAAAGGACACTTGAACTCATATACAAGGTTTGTCTTATCGAAAATCGAATCGAGGGGGAATAATTATTAGTGAGTATAAGATTAGTGGGTTTTACTTTATTGTAGAAAATGATCAGTTTTACTTTTTTAATTGGGTCAGTAGGCAGTACATTTTTATTAATAATATTTCTTAGAACTTGGTTATGTATTTTATAATTCCCATTGTTCGAATTAGAATCTTAGTTTCGATGGTGAATTGGCTGATTACTCAACCATAGTTTTTATTGGAAAGGATCTACGAAAGGATATCCAGACATAAGTTTTCTGTTATATATAACGATACTCGCCTTCAAAAAAGATGCTGCCTAGATGTACACACACACAAATATATATATATATATATATATATATATATATATATATATGACTCGTCTATGTGGTCAACTAGGGTGAAATTTCAAATTCAGACGTTTGTCCTTTGTGTTTGGTGGGTGCTCTACAAATTTAGCTAGAGGATCAGAGAATTTAGTACTTTCGTTTTTTAAGTATCGTAACAAAAATGTAAAACATTAAATAGTCCCGTTTGCTAGTTCAATCCGTAGAGCACTAGTCCCAACCACTGGTGTCCGAGATGTAGAATCCTTCGGCACATAGCGACACTGATGAGTCGTAGAGATAACGAAACACATGTTATATATATATATATATATATATATATATATATATATATATGGATAAATATATATATATATATATGTTTATATATATATACATATATATATATATATATATATATATATATATATATATATATATATATATATATATATATATATTAGTGCATGTTTGATTAAACAACAGGGACAATTCCTGTTTTTTTTATCCATCTTTAAATGTTGACGGACTAATGATCTGATGTTCTGTTCGAGTGTGAACAGAAACTCGCCAACACTGCTAACGTTTTCTACTCCTATGTATATTCTTCAGGCACATGAGGAGTTATGCAAACTAAAACTTGTAAAGTTATTGAGAAACTCGATTAAAACTTTTTAAAAAACTTCTTTATTTTTATTTATTTAAATATATTAAAGGCATTTCAGTATGCTTTCTCATCCTCATATCGAGCTTAATTGCTGGGTGGTTTCTTTGCTCGAATGAGTAAGGCTTCAATTATGGGGAGACGCAGGTTATAATATGAAGGAGGGAGGATGGCAGTGTTCTTGACTAATATGTATCTGAATCCTTTGTTGGGGAGTCGTGTTCTACTAAGTGTTGGTAAATAGAGCTATGGGAGAGGAAAGGTGACATGTAAGGCGATGAGAGAAACTAGTCCTAGTCATAGTAATACATGTGTTGTTTTTGGAGACAATTAAACACATATACAGCATTACCGCCTGAAAAGACTCATGCGAGTCGAACACGTTAGCAGTTTTGGCAAGTTCCTGTTCATACTAGAACAGAACATCAGGCCATTTGTCCGTCAACATGAAAATGTGGATTAAAAAGGAAACAAACAGGAATTGCCCTTGTTGTTTAATCAAACATGCATAAATGAAGAAATGCTGCCTAAGTATATACACAAATATATATATATATATATATATGTGTGTGTGTCTGTAAGCATGCATATATTATTGCGTTTGTTTGACGATGTTCATCAGTTTAGCAAACCCAATAGATTAAGGTAATGCTTAAATAACAATCTTATCATTTTAATTTGACATTTGACATTGACAGGCGTATTGAGCAAGTTGCTAGATGTTTTTAAGAAGATGTCCGACTAAATTCCTGATAAACATGCTCGCATTTACCAAGTTGTTATTTCTTTTTTCAGTTCGTTTATTGTGCAGGCAAATTGAGTCAATCGATTGTTACCCTTGTTTCGATATGAACGGAATTACCGCATCCCATCTTGCTACATGCTTTTGCCTGTTGTTTCTTTTACTTCAGAGCTTTCTTTCTCGTTCAGCTTATTAACGTTTCATTTCAGGGATGCGGTTCTATTTTCCTTTTGTTTCCTTCTTCGTTTAACTGGCATTGTATATTCTCTTCTTAGTTTTCTATACCAAATTATTTCAAAACAGACGTGTGTTTTAGATTATGTATGCATGCACCTGTGTGATGCATGTACGCATGCATGCAATTATTTATCTACTCATCTGATGCTATATATATATATATATATATATATATATATATATATATATATATATATAATTCTCTATTCATTTATATACCTACCCATACACTTGTTTTTTCTAAATTAAATCTATATGAATTGATATGTAGAAATTATGCTTATGAATTATATAAGTATCTTCCGATCTATTTATACAAAATTAATTGCATCTTCTAACCTGCCAAGTGACGTTATGAAATATAAACTTATATATTGCTATATGTGTTACACACAATGTATCAATATTGAGTTGGTATATACTTAGTTCCGTGATAAACAAATACATCTCTCTATGATATATTAATGTATACTATTAATTCGAATTATATTAACATGCACATATATATATATATACATACATATATTCTATTATAAAAATATTCTCCTATAATACATGTTAGTATATATGATACATACAGAGAAATGCTAGGATATATTATAAATATATGTATATATATATATATATATATATATATATATATATATATGTATATATATATATATGAAACTAAAAGTATATTTTTAGAAAATTGAACCTATATTGAAATGGGTTAAGCTCAGTATACGAGCAATTATAAAGATAAATGAAGGAAGAGAGGTAAAGATGTACAGAAGACAACCCTCTTTCATCTTTGATTGTTTAATTCGAGGTGTACTCGATAAAAAAAACTTGTTTATTTTTCTTTCCTTAAGCCCGGCTTTTCAAAAATTAAAATCTTATCATCAGAGGAATTACATAGAGTGACAATCCCTTTTTTCATCATTAACATATGGATATATGGGTTAATTTGAAAATATTATGTATAAATAAATAATTATTTATATATATGTATATATATATATACATATATATATATATATATATATATATATATATATATATATATATATATATATATATATGTGTGTGTGTGTGTGTGTGTGCATGCACCTGTATATAAATTATTTTCCTTAGATTTATATTTATTAATATTTTTAAAAATCAAAACATTATAAAACTAAACTATAACATTTAGGAAGACGTTAATATATTTAGTATTTATGTCGTTATTCATTATAACGGACAAATCTTCTCTAAGTAAACAGATTGCATAGCAATCACACGCAATAGGAAGTAGCAACAACTGCAGAGTTATCTCTCTCTCTTCCTCTTTAGCTGGAGTAGACGTGCAATAGTCGTTGTAGTAATAAAAATAACATTCATTATCGCTGTGGGTTTCAGATTTTTTTGTGAGGGGGTATATTTATTTAAAGCATTCGTTATTACAGATAACCTTGATTTATTTCATTACACCAGTCATACATGAGAAGAATACCTCCGAAACACGTCTACTTTCTTCGCACACAAGAACCGAGGACACTTGGCAACTCCTATATTTTTGCCACGTTCTTCCCTTTTTACGTCACTACCCGAGAGGGACTTACGTTGTGTTGTACGATATGTTGCTTTCATTTTTTTTACATTCTTTAGCTCGATAATTTTCAATTCTTTTAACCAAATATAAAAAAATAATTCTACGTGACATATTAAAAAAAAACAGCCACAAAATATAAAATTGGGTCAAATGTGCCAGAAAACGGTCTCTCAATCACAAGACAATATAGAGAACAACTACAAAAAACTAAACAATTAACAGCCGCCATGAAGTCATTCACATAGTTACTTTTCTATTTGATTTTGAGCGAGAAACAACAAGCCGATCAAACGTATAAGGTCCTGGAATACAGTCTTTTTAATTATTTGTCTAATTACGCCAGTGTAATGCTCATTAATCTTAAGGGTTAAAATCGCAGTATTATGCAACATTATGTTGACAAAACGTGTTACACAACCCTTGAATGGTTTATTTTTTTATATTGATTTGAAAAAAAGTGAAAAACGATTCATATGGGTAATATAAAGTAGTATAAATTATTTTTGAAAACATATTATTGAACAAAAATAACAAATGTTGCAAATGTGCAACAAATGACATCAGATTTTACATGTATAACAAAACACTACAATATATGCAGAAAACTAATGATAATACAGTAGATAATGATAAAATAATGTTTACTTACCATTATAATGACCAGATTTTAAAGTTTAGGCTCTGGAATTAGGAAGATTAGACACCGATGAGACTCCCCCGCGACATCGAAGATATCGATTACCTATTTATCGGTGTGTTGGTGCAACATCATACTTATACATACTCACATTTTCCAACATGCTCGTTTCAGATGTGAAACAAGTTACAGTTTGATACCTTTTCGTTGAATATTATATTAAATAGGCATTTTTTTGGAATGTGACATAATTGAAACATAAAAAAAACATTTAAGGGTATAAATAGACTCGTGGTAAGCAACTATCACCATAAAACAAGAAAAATCACTAGATAAAAAAAGAATAATAAACAACACAGCAGAATTGTTCGCGGTCGCTTCGGGCATTTCCGTCGGCGTACGATTACTTTGCAATATTAACGTCGTTTCTTCTCATTTATTCTCTTTCGTAAATTTCCTTTTTTTTCTAATTCTCCCCTTTTCCTTTTTTCGTGTCTCTTATGTATGTATTTATGTTTTTTATTTGTTTCTTTTTCATTACTTTTGCGTTACTCTTAACTATACATTTTCTATAAAATAGAAAGTGGATGTAGGAGAGTAGAAATTGGCCCTTGGGTTTGCTTCAATCATCCTCGTAACTCCTGCTTCTCTTATTTTGTCCTTTAGTCCTCAGATTTCATAAGCAATGTGGGTCTGACAATACTGATAATTATTGTTTTCTGGGTCGGAATCCATCCATCTTATTGTTGGCTAGTGTTTCACCTAGAAGTGATAATTTGTGTTAGATCCTTACATCAAGTGGTTTCATACCATGTCTTGAGCAATTTCTATTTAAAAAACGTACGTCTCCGTGTGTACCTGTGAGAGTCTGAGTCATCTTAATTATCACCCGCTTCTAACTAAGGTTGAGCTTTTGTTTTTTTCCGTGACGATCAGAATTTATTTTTTGTTACACACTCTCATGCAGAACTCCCTGGTTCTAAGCAAACAAAGAAGCACGCCCATAACATGGCAGACGAATCTTAACGGAAACATATCAGTGTCATGTACTAGTAGAATGCAATATGTAGTAGAAGCGACTGTAGAGTTTTCTGCCTCTCTCTTTCTTTGTAGTGGACATTATAATAGATATCGTATTAATGAAAACCTCACTTATTCTAATTGGGGGCGTAATAATATTTTGGAGTTGTTCTTTTTCTTCACAGTATTCAGTTCACTCCTCTAGTATATTACATTATATTAGTATTCCCCATCAATTCTCCACAGATTGAGGGAAGAAGACCTACGAACTATGTCTGCTTTCGTCGCAAGTCAAAAACGTGAAATACATGATTGCGCCTGATCTTTTGCTACGTACTTTCTTTCTTTGTGTCTGTACCGGGCTGCTTATTACATTACTAGCAGGGAGCGACGTCCGCTATTTTAAAGCCACGTCGCTTCCATTATATAAAATCGGGGGACTTATGTTTTGAGGCATGTCCGTCCGTCCGTTCTGATTTTTCTCCGCAACCATCCATTTAATTTCTCTGAAATTTTACATGAAGTTATAACTTTGGTCAGGTTAGAAGGTGAAATTCTCCGATTTTTGAAAAAAAAATCTGGTTAGCCCCCAGGGGGTCAAAACGCCTCGAAATGGCAAAGTAACATGTTTTGCCCCATAACTTTTCATCCATCCATTTAATTTCTCTGAAACTTGACCAAAATGTGGAGGCAATTGTTCCTAATAGAAAATAAGTATCGCTGACCTTGGAAAAAGTCTGGTTCGCGCCCCCAGGGGATCAAAAGCTCCCAACATGGCAAAAAATGACCCTTTTCTCCCATAACGTTTGATCCATCCATTCAACTTGGCCAAAATGTGGAGGCAATTGTTCTGGATATAAATGAGCATCCTTGACCTCAGAAAAATACTGGTTCGCGCCCTTAAAGGGTCAAATGGGGTCAAAAATGCCCCAAATTGCCCAAATTTATTGTATTTTACCCTCGCCACATCGAGTCACATACAGCGGGGAACCACGCACGCGCGGCTTGTTTTACACTGTTTCCGTGTTCTACGTCACAGGCAAACCGGTGGAATGTTGACATAACAACTGATTTCCTTTCGTATATAGATTTAAAGAGCAAATGATGTATTCATGTATTTCAACATGATAATATGCTACAAATTATTCAATAAAAAGAATATAACGCGCTGTCTTTTGACCGACTTTCTACTACACAAAAGTCTAATAGATGATTAATTAAGATTTATTTTTCTAACTA
This sequence comes from Sepiola atlantica, assembly GCA_963556195.1. Classification (NCBI taxonomy): domain Eukaryota; kingdom Metazoa; phylum Mollusca; class Cephalopoda; order Sepiida; family Sepiolidae; genus Sepiola; species Sepiola atlantica. The sequence goes on along the minus strand of OY744518.1, from coordinate 59,318,437 downwards.
AACTCTGTTTCTCCTGATAAAGCTTGTAATATCAAAAAGGTTTTCAACAGAAAAGCCTGTGCAACTATGTAAGCATATATCTATTTATATATGTAAGTATGATTACAGTGTCTGCATAGAAAATGAATAGAATTTACATTCAAAATGTGTCCCAATTTTTAAAACGCGTTCATGTGTATTAATCACAGCATTTAGCTCTGCGTTTAACGTTGTTAACCTATTATTTTTAATATTCCATCATTAGAACAGTTTAAGAAAGTGTATCATAAGTAAATAATGATAGAAATAAAATTAATAAACCGGGGAAAAGTGTTTCTATCATTATTAAAAAAAGTCAGGCTTTTTCGAGATTTAGTTTTAATGATCAAAATAACAAAAATAATAAAAAAGAACAATTCCATTAACAGCGAATCGTTTTTTTGATTTAAAGATGAAAATATTCATTTGTTCTATCATCAGCTTAAACGAGGTAAGTGCTAATAATTATTTACGAAAATACTTACGTTTATGCTTTTGTGTTTCTTTATTAATGTTAATATTTTAAACGTGTTTTCTTTTAACTTTTTATAGCGAACGAATTCTAACCTCTTCAGTGAAAAGACAGAACATAATTTTTCATTATAGTAAACCACGAGAATAAATACAAATGCCATAAGAACAAGTCATGAATGGTTATAATCTATACTTATGGTTCCTGGAAGAAGCTCATTGCTTTGATAAGCTTCTAGGACTGGCTCACCCTCGGCCTCAGCAATTATGTTGCTAAGGTCGCTAGTAAAATGGTTGGGCAATACTACTGCCCCAGAATGTATATGCCTCCTGGTGCAATACTCTACTTGTATAAAAGTCAGATACGCTATAGGTTGGTGTATTGCTGCCTTATCTAAAATGGGCAGCTAAAAGAACAGTTCCTCCCCTTGACACACTTCAAAATCGACTTTGCAATCTAGAAAAAGTATAATCTCTTCTCTTTCCCGCAGCCACTTTCTTAGAGAAGATACGTTGCTATACTTTCTCTACTCTTACGTATTAACATGGTAGCTGTTTAACTGAGCTCCAAACTCTTGTTATCCCTCTAAAATATTCAAACGGCAAGTTCTGGTGCACATACATTCACTGCCAATACATTTCCATTCTTCCTTTGTGCACCTGAAACAACACGGAATTTTCATAAACAGTTTCCTCTAAATGATTCCGCATCCGTATGACAATACGCAGCAGGGATGCTTCCGAGCAGACAACAGCATGCCGATTCCACCTATCGTTACCAAGTTTATTTGTGTTAGTTATCATCCACCTGAGAATCTGATTAAGCCTTATCGACGAGTGGTCTTTGCCCTTATAACAATCAACAGTAAATACACATTATCGCTAACAATTTTCTTGCAACGCACTTTATTTAACTATAAGAAATTACCCTTCGCCTCGCGATATCTTTTATACTACTTACTACACATACCCAGTATCTCGTGTTAAATTACCAACTATTCCCAATTTGAAGTATACATCTCTGACCTGTTATGATATATATATATATATATATATATATATATATATATATATATATATATATATATATATACCCAGTTTAATCATTTAAAATAATTTATTAGTTATTTCTACAATGTTTGATAGTGTAGGACATTTACATACAGTAAGGAATTTACAATGAACCGACTAAGTGTCTCACGCCTGTTGAATCTGTCCACTCACCGTTTGTATTTTTCATTCTGCAATGTGAATGGAAAGCATTTAGCAATAACAAAGACAAACGAACAGTTGAACATCCTGCCAAGTTCGACAGATTACGCGAGGTGAAAGACATAGTCGGTTTATTTCATTTGAAATACATTTTTGAAGAATACCGTCGTTAAATAGTGTGGTTTATAGGGATGGTCAGCTCTTTATGTTCAATACTTATAACAACTCATATGAGCTGATTAAAAATGTCTACATAAGCTGTTTAAGAAATGTGTATGAAATATTACCATACATCCCTACACAAAACCAAAACACTTTCTTGATACTAAAAGCAACATCATTAATTACACCTACTCACCGTATCATAAGCCTAATCACAAACTTCATTATGCACGCAAGTAATCTACAACTCGTAAATCAATAATAAATGACATTATACCTCGCATCTACAAAGAAAATCTTAGTCTTATATTTTAACTTTCAATTTATTTACCAAAATCAGGATTACAATTATAATGTTCTTAGTACTTCTTGTTATAGGGTACAGTTTTGTTTTTCGGGGTACAGCTGCCCATAGGGAAGCATTGTGAACATTATAAAATATTTTTTGTTAAATAACAATTAAATTAAAACTAAAACTAAAACATCTAATGTAGACGTATATGTCAACAGAATGACATCATACAGAAAATAACTTTAGCGCTAAAAGCATCCCGAGAAATAAGAACCACCACCTATATATGAATAGATACAGTTCTTTCTCAAACGCCAAACTAAATTATTACACAAACACGACTTGAATTTAACGAATTGTCCGGTTGATAGGAAAACATCGAGCGAAAAAATCCGTTATATTCGGTATCTAAAGCAGTTCGTGCTGAGTTTTCGGTGTTTCCGAGAAAATTAAGGAATAGATCATAGCTCAGACACATGTATAACGTCAATTAAAATTTAAATATATATATATATATATATATATATATATATATATATATATATATATATATATATATATATATATATATATATATGCTTTTGCGCAAATAATTCAGCACTCTGGACATTCCTTTTAAAACATAAAATTACACTGTATATATATATACATAAATGTACATATATACCCACCTATATATACACACACACACACACACCCACACACACACACATATATATATATATATATAAATATGATCTGAGGTTAAGATCGGATTCTAACTCTGCCTGATAAGATCTCAGTTTATAATAACAGTTGATCGATAACATCGACATGACAGTGTCGCAGATTTTGTACATGTCTGTGTAAATAAAAATAATCATATATATATATATATATATATATATATATATATATATATATATATATATATATATATATACAATGTAGAAATAAACAAAAATATAACAATTGTTTTTGTGGACTTATAATTGTGGTGTATTTGGTATTTGCACCGGTGTATACGGCATTTTCATGAATAAGTACTTTCATCTAAGAATCGACTATACGCATAACTATTTGTGTATGGTGAATTCTTGGAACTGATATATTCACAAATGAATACGTTGTAATTGTTGCTTTATTCTAAATTGTCACATAATAGCTGTTTGACCAACAGTCTTAACGATTGAGCTGATTTAATACCTGCAGCATTTCTGCGTATTTGATGACATTCATTTAACTGCACATTTATTCTATATAACCTTAAGGTGTCGTTATTTTTTCGTTGATGTGTAATAATACCATAGCCTAAGCATAAGACTTTACTTATGTTATATATATAATATAGATCGATGTAAATCA
>OY744518.1:59247438-59309938 GCA_963556195.1 Sepiola atlantica | reverse complement strand
GAATAACTTCCACAAAATAAAAGTTAAACTCACCAAACTTTATGTGTGTGTAGACTGACCCTTCCGAGATTTTTTGAAATAAACAAAACAAATTTTAGCCGAAAAACACTTCTTAAAACTTACAAAAACTAAAGTATTATTTTTTACACTGTTTTGAGTTTTTTAAGCAAAAATAATGTTTTCTAAATGAGGGTACGTTCCTTAGGGCTAATACGGCTCATGCTTGCCTCGGAAGGGGTCCTTTACTTATTCTAAAAAATTTTTTTTTTTTAAATCAATAAATAAAAAAGTTATGAATTTTTAAAAATAGGACCCTTATTTTTGCCCACCCTGTATATATATATATATATATATATATATATATATATATATATATATATATATATGTGTGTGTGTGTGTGTGTGTGTGTGTATGAAATAAAATACATCGTATTGTACAGGATTCACCAGTAAACTAATTAACGGATCATTATTAATTTTGCCACTGCTAGGAGTAACAGAGTCAGAATATGGTCTACATTTGATTTAATTGAGTTTCATGCAAAAGAGCTAAAGTTGATAGAAGATTAAGCTGTCTCCGATTTTTGTGAAATGTTTACAATATTTATTAGACGGAAATAAATAAATAATCATCAAATTTCATGTTTTTAGTATTGTAAAGGACATGAAGATGGCATTATCTAGGTTTTCAATATTTCATATGTGCATTAATGTTGACTATTCGTTATTAAAAAAACAATTAAGAAAGTTTCCTTGGATTTTAATTTTTTTTTAATTATTAAGCTTCAACCTTTAATTTTGGACATTTTCAAGACTACAAAATGATGCACTAGGTTTAGATCCAAATTGAAATAAGGATTCTAAACATGATGTTAGAATCATAATATCTGGAATTATATGTTCGTGTTATAATATCTAGAATTGAATTTTCGATCTATTTCTATATCGTTGAAAGTGTCAAGTAATTTATTTTTGATGTGTGGCATATTTTGATAATTATATTTTTAACTCCCCCTATATATATATATATATATATATATATATTTAAAGCAACAAATATAGATGTTTGTGACATTTTTGGGGAGTGCAATGGAATTGAAAAGTTTAAAAACGAGAGGGAAAAAAAGCAATACATGAATATACTAAGTCGGCTTTCGTCCACACTCATCAGAGTAAATACGTGGAAATAATTCAAGCATATATATATATATATATATATATATATATATATATATATATATATATATATATATATATATATATGCTAAACCTGTCACTGGTCTTCATTGTTCTCTTTTAAATTTTTAGTCGTTATGCTTGAATTATTATATATATATATATATATTCCATGAAAAATGCCTGTATACTGAAATCATATGCCTTTATTCATACACACTAAATGTACAAAAGCAAGGAAATTTCAAAATGTTTACACTTCTATTGTCATTAAGGCTATGACTACATATAAACCAAACAATTTCATTATCACATCACTACAGTATAAATTTCTATGCATGAGTCGATGAAGTGTGTTAGGTGTGCTGAAGAAACATTCCTACTAGTAAAATACATAGCCCTGTTCTGCTCGCATACCCTTAATGACAATAAAACTGAAAAAATTGAGAATTTCTTTTCTTTTGTGCATTTAGTGCATATGAATTGTCATTTTAACCCTATTAAGAGCATTTGATTTCAGTATAGTGGCATGTTTCATGGAATGTCACTACTTTTATAAAGGCTATGCCTCAATACAATGTCTTCTCATAACTGATATAGTTGGTAGTTTCATTAATCAATGTTTCTTCCAACATTCACAGGTTAATATTTTTTAAATTATGATGAGTGTATATTTACTCATGATACAACTCAAACTAGAACAATTTTTTCAAACTTTACCATGTATTCATTGCAAACAATAAATGGTGATTCAATCATTTTACAGTCAGTGTGTTTGAAAATTGACAAGGACACGATGCAAAAATATTTAATTTGAATGAAATAAATAAATCAATCAAATATTTTTGGAGCAGGGAGAAATATAATAAAGTTATTCACAATAGTAAATAATACAATATCTAATGTACAAGGGAACCCGAAATACAACCACTATCTGTGCCATAACACAGCTGAATTAATCAAATAGCTGATGAGATATAGAAGAAAGTGTATGTTGACTAGTCATTTCTTAAGGTTTGTTGAAAATTTCTGAGAAACTACGGTATATTGTAAACTGAAATTAGAAAGCCATCAACTAGATCCGAGAGCCTCTATCTCTGCCAAAAATCAACTGAATCCATCAGAAAGTTGATGAGATACTAAATAAACTGTATGTAGACTAGTAATTCTTTTAGTTTTTTTTTAATTTCCTAGAAAACTAAGGTATATGGTAAACTGAAATTCAAATGATCAACTAGACACTAGAACTCTATCTTTGGCAAAAATCAGCTGAATCTATCAAATGGTCGATAAGATATAGAATTAAGTGTATGAATACTGGTCATTTTAAAGTTTTTTTTAATTTTCTGGAAACTTAAGGTATATGTTAAACTGAAATTAAAATGGCATCAACTAAACTCAAGAACCTCTATCTCTGCCAGAAATCGGCTGAATGCATCAAGTAGTTGATGAGATACAGGGTGGCACATACGTATGTACGTACGTACGTACGTACGGACGGACGTACACACATATAACATGATTTCATGATTGAACTTTCTGGATCTCTAGGTTACCTTGACTAATGATGCTGACATTCTACACACTTATAGAACCTATCAAATAAAAATGCTGTGCAAATTTTAACTAATTTGGTTTATTGGTTTTTGAGTTATGATTGATCAAAGAAATGAGATTTCCAGAATAGGCCATTCGTGAGTCTATTTTAGGATAGAGCGGTCTCGCGCCTCTCTTGATGATATAAAAGGCGCCGATGAAGAGACCTTTTGGAATCTTGTAAAACATCGAATACGAAATAAAATTTTCCAAATTGTATTTGGAAACGATCGTACACCAAATACTTGTGTTTGAATGTTGGAATTATGTAATATTGCAGGTAATTGAAGCATTAATTAGATTAACATGATGTATCTATGTTTAATTTTTATTTATTCAATATTTCGAACGCTTTACGTCTTTTTTTAGAAATGTTTAATTCAATTAAAAGTTAAACAAAAATCGCTTAGGTAATGTGTAGCGATACGTTTGCATGGCACCTTTGGTGTTGCCATATAACTTCAAAGGGGAATAATGTAAGCTTAGTCTTTTGCTTAAATATTTTTAATTGGTATACTAATATTAGATAAATTATTGTCTAGCGCGTGTGTTTGTAAACATGATGTGATGTGGCTACTTATTTTTTAAATTATTTCTTTTTACCTTTTGTGCGCGTGTGATCAGAAACACGCTATTGCTATTTATTTGTTTTAACATAAACGTGAAATGAATAAAATAAAATGAATATATTAAAAACAATAATAGAATAAAAATTAATAGATAGATATAATACGAAACACATTAAAATACATAATAATAAAATGGAGTGTACAGGTACCTCCACTGGACCATCTGTAAGAAACTGAATATCATGTGTAGCAGCAGGCCATGGGAACATCTACCTGAGAGAAATGTAATGAATGAGACATACACCATCCATTATGAACATGAAATTCTCACATCTACTTATCTGGAAAACGCAGCTGCTAAACCTGACATTGTAATACGGAACAAGAGAGAGAGAGGGAGAGAGGGAGAGAGAGTGGCAGATTTGGTTGAGGTCAGTGTTCCTAATGATGGGGGCCTGAACAGAGCTCAAAGCGAGAAAATAACAAAATATGAAGGTCTAATGTATGATATAACAAGAAACTGGAACCTCAAAGAGATCTACATCATTCCAGTTATCATAGGAGCCACTGGACTCATGAAGAAGAATTTGAAAAAGTATTTGGCAAGTATACCTAGTGAACCAAGTGCAAGAGAAATCCAAACAACTTCCCTCAAGAGAACAGCCTGAATCCTGAAAAGAGCTCTCGGTTGGAGTCTTTAATAGCGAGTGATTGTACGGCATTTGGAAGAATGCCGCGTCCCCAGCAAATGAAAGAAAATGATAATAATAATAGATAGGCACATCGTGTTTACAAACACACGCGCTAGGCCGAAATAATCTCTAAAATGAGTATACCAATTAAACACATTTAAGTAACGCTCAAAACTGACATTGTCCCCAACCACTAAAGACATATAGGATACTACCACAGGCCAAAATGTAAGCATATAACTACCCTGCACTTAAGTGGTTTCAATTTAATTCAAATTTGATTTGAATTACGCAGGGCGTTCGAAATATTGAAATAAATTAATACATGGTACTCATATAATTCCTGCTCCAATTACCACCCATAAAACATTGAAATACTCCAAGAATCATACTCCCTCTCAGTCTATCTCTTTATTTCTAATATCGCTCTTTCTTTCTCTCTCGTTCTCTCTCACTATATATATATATATATATATATATATATATATATATATATATATATATATATATATATATATATATAAAGCAAGGTGGGATAAATAAAATATAACATAATTCCAAGTATTCAAACACAAGTATTTGGCGTACGATCGTTTAAAAATACAATTTGAAAATGTTTATTTCGTATTCGATTTTTTACAAAATTCCAAAAGGTCTTTTCATCGGCGCCTTTATAGCATCATATATATATATATATATATATATATATATATATATATATATATATATATATATATAGGTAGAAGGATGAAAAGGAATTAGAAAAGCGACGGAGGCAGATCTTTTTTCAATTCGGTTGTTCAATGCAAAGTATATTCCGCAAAAAAGCAATTTATTCAATTAATTTTTTCCTGAAGCCTGGCTTTTTAAAGATCAAAATATTATCATCAGAGGAAATTGCTGGGATAGATAAGTTGGCAAAGGCCAACATTTAAAATTTGAAAAAGTAAAATAAAGATTGTGGGGGAAAAAACAAGGCAAAGAATTGCCCGAATTCAAGCAAGTGTCCGATTTCCGACAAATCCAGTATCAAAAAGTCCAGCGAAGAAAGTGATTTGTAGGAAGGTCTTTAGAAGGAATGAGAAATGAAATGAGAGGTTTCAAAGAAACTCCAGAAACCAACCTTCTCAGCTGCGGCCAAAATAGATAGAATCCAGAGGGTAAACAGTCCAATAGAGGATTCATTCGTGGATGCAACAAAGCTCAGTGATTCGTGAGGTGAAGAATATTAGCCATATTAAAAAAGTCTTCCTGGGCTTAAAATCATAAAATAGGTTGAAATTGACGAAGAGACAGCGAATCTGTATTTAAAAGCGAGACCAAAATGCCAATTGTTCGTTGATAAACAGAACCGTCTGAAGAATGGCAAATACTCATATGAGAAAAACAGGCAAAATAGGAGAGTGTGAGGGGGTGTGAGGGAAGAAGAGTGTGTGATGCGTAAATGCGATTTAAACTTAGATTGTAGGTAGGAAAGATGGGTCGCCTATATTTGAAAGTAGACCCTAGTGTGAATTAGGGTTAAACTAGAAACGGGGTAAGGGAGGGGGAGCAGGGCAATGAGTGTGAGAGGGTAGAATCAACAATACTAAAATGTGTCTAGGGAATATGGACAAGGGTGGGGGTAAGATGTTCAATCAGATGACATTATTATAATGAGGCAAAATAGATTTAAAGGAAAGAGTTAAAAATAAAATTAAAATAAATCTCAGGTCGCAAGGAAAATTGGATGAAGAAATACATAATTGAGGGAATAGTCGATAAAATTAGAATCCGAAAGTAAATATTTGAATAAGGAAATGGTAATTTGACGTTGAGTATTGAATCGGAGTGGTATTCCCCAAAGTTGGAGAAGATTTGGGTCGAAGTAAAATATGCTGTTTCGGGATGTAAATGGTTTTTGGATGTTGGAAAATTTAACTTTGAATCAACATGAATTCCAGAATAAGAAATATATATATATATATATATATATATATATATATATATATATATATATATATATATATATATTCCTTAACTTGTAACTGGTCTTCATTCTACTATCTTAAGTTTTTAGTCGTAGTGCTTGAATTATTTCCACGTATTTAGTCTGATGAGTGTGGACGAAAGCCGGCTTAGTATATTCATGTATTGTGTTTTTCCTCTCTTTTTTACACTTTTCAATGTCATTCCACCCTCTCCCAAAATGTCACAAACGTCTCTATTCGTGGCTTTGATATATATATATATATATATATATATATATATATATATATATATATATATATATATATATATATCAAAGCAACGAATATATATATATATATATATATATATCAAAGCAAAGAATGAGAGATAAGTACAATTATATATAGCATCATATATATGGCATTATATATATATATATATATATATATATATATATATATATATATATATATGTATATATATATATATATATATATATATATATATATATATATATATATATATTCTCTATTAGCTTTTTTGTTGTTACTTTTCATCTATTCGATTTCTACACCCGTTATATCATAATTGGCTATATTTCCGCTGTCTCGTATATCGACGAATGCGTTCGCGCATTTTGCCCTCGGGTATCGTATGGCGTCTATCTAGTTCAGTTTTAGGCCAAATAGACGCATACAGAAAGAACATGCGAATGTTAACCAGATGTAGAGATTGCCGACTACTATATGTAAGGGGCTTATCTAGAATATGTATTTTTAATAACGTAGTAAATTTGAAATTCAACCACACTAAAGACGACTCGTTCAACACAAATGGGATATCTATACTTCAGATGTTTAGGGGATTTATTGAAGTCAGCAGGTTTGTTTGAATTTGTGCATGTTCAGGCGAAACTAATATAAGTAGAAACAAATACAATGATCTCCTTTACCCAGAACCTCCCACCCGTGAGACAAGAACTGACAATGCTGGTTTCAAACCGTTAGGTCGTTTTCAAGTGTATTGTAAATCATACTTGTTAATCCGGATAATTAATTCCTCTTACACAACTTTCTGTCCATTCTACCCATTATTTCCGATAATTTAATAGTAGCGAACATCGCTAAACTGAACATCTATTTAAGTTTAACCTCAGTTCCTTGATAAGCGGTAACCCATTAGTAAAACAAATGATATCTATAATTAAGGTAGATTCTACATTAATGTTTTCTCAAAGGTTATCAGTTGCAATGTATCAGATATCATTCGAACATTATATAGCCGTTTCTATAGTACAAGATGGAATCCATTATGGCAATCACGAATCTATGATTTATGCCATAATACTGATTTTGAGTCATTCTCACATGAGCAGTTAGTATACAGCATGAATGGCAAAGAAACAAAAAGTAGGCTGGTAATGTTATGTTTTTTAAGCAACTGAATGAGATACGATACTTAAAATATCGTTCGCAACAATATATATGGTCATTGTGTCACAGTCATACATATATATTGCTCTGAGTTGTCCCGATCTAATACATAAAGTTATCGTCTTGGATTTTCAAAACAAAACTAAAGAGCAATGAATTAGCAAAATTAATATTTGATTCTTCCAGACCAATGTATTACAGAATTTTACAGTTCGTATTATCCCCAAAATGAATAATAAATTCCAATCGAGTTCACCGATTACATATTTAATCCGATCCGATAATAATTCCAATAAAATATACTGCGTGACATTCCTCGCTTGTTTCTATTTGACAAGGGATAGATACGATCAAAGAATTACATCGCTCAGTTTGTTATAAATACGCATGTTTTGCATATAACTGATGAAATATAAATGGTAGGTACGTATTTATTTATATATTTCCGTTAATTTAAATCAATACTCCATTCTATGGTCAAACCTAATAACACTGTGCGAATTACAATTCCGTTACTCATTACAAATAAATAATAATCTGACATAGTACAATTAAAATTAAAAAAAAATGATTACGATTTCTAAGACGTATTAATGTTTGAATGCGTATGTAACTAGTTAAAGAAAATTAAACCGTGTTATGATACGCACACACACGATAGTGGTGCCTGTTAAATTATAGATGGACGTATGTTGGGTCGCAAGTACATGAACTAGTATGAATCTTTGAGTCGGGCGAACAGTGTAGTCCGTTGTGACACGAAATCTGCAAAACAGATTAGTTCTCAGACTGAATCATAGACAAGTATGACTTGTAAGGTCAAGATATTCAGTTTAGCATTTAAGTCTATCTCTCATAATCGAGTGAATTGATTATTATAGGCGAAAAAAAGTTATATTTGTCTAGCGCTACTGATGAGAAGATTCACGGTCATAGAAAAGAGGAAGAGGACGACACGAGTTGAGGGAGCAAGCGAAGACACGAACCGAGAGGTAAAGTAACGGCGTAGAAACTACGATATTACGCACGGCTAGCACGAGAAAACAAAGAGAAAAAGTATTTCACGCACTATAGTTATGAGGGAGATTTCGACGGTTGACGATTACTATTTAACAAAGAAGAAGAAGACTAAGGAATTAATGAAAGCGCAAAAGTCACGTTAATGAGTAGTGAACAAATAATCACCGAAACATGATTAAAATATTTAATTGCAAAAAAGTATATAGTATTTTAAGTTTATGTGTGAATGTGTAGTTTTGCTTGCACTGGTGTACACACATGCACAATATTTACTTGTGAAAAAATATTGTTTTCGGTTTTTGTGTATTAATGTATTAGTGCGTGCGGATAAAAATACACATTATACGATTGATTTGAATTGATACCATCTTCGTCGGCTAGAACTTTTACTTATTACAAATAATACTCGAATATAAAATGATAATAATATTTACAAAAAACACACTTTTCTACGGCGTGTCGTACGTTCCTATGTGTATTTCTAATGTTTGCTTTGTCTAACAATTAAAAAAAATAATTCTGTATAAGTTTTATACTGTGTAATCAAAACAAAACAATCATTTGTTTCCATTTATTTTTACGAATTGCTTTTTTTTCTTTTATTAACTCTTTCTTGTGATAAAATGGAGAGAAGACGACGCCATGTTGTGTTTAACAAAAAACGCACTTTCATACGCTTAACCATTTATTCGTCGAACCAGGTGACTAATAATAATTAGGATTTTAAAAATACATTGTAAAGTATGTTTTTTTTATTATCATTATTCATACGATACATGGTTTTATTATTTTTAACAGGCCTTCCAATAATTTCATACATACATTGGTGTGTCGAGGAATTATATCTTACTTCAAAACTGAACATTATTTATACTTATTCATCCTAAAAACAAAACGAACAAATAGCTGTTTTACCCTCGAACCAGTAAACTAAAATTGATAAAATTTCACAATAATATTGTGGGGTATGTTGTATTAATTTTATTATTTCAAATACGATAGATGTTTTAACATTATTTTAAATCTTACATCCATATCGATAATTTAGTAAATGTCTAGTTTTTCTTGATGGATATCGTATTTCAGTCACGCAAATTATTTGAAATTCGGCAATGGCGATTAATGTGTGAGAATATTTAACTTTCCTTTTAAAAAACTGAAACTTTCCACTTGATAAAATTACTAAATTACATAAGAGGTATGGGGTTTAGGAGTAAGAGCATGAGTTTCTTGGGTTATATTATTTTCCTAAACAACGCTGGTTTTAAATAACACTTTCGAAAATCTTTAGTAAGTCTTTTTAGATATGCAGCCATTAAGATAAACAGCACGTAAATTCCCGTCTTGAATGTATTAATGACAGGTGGCCTTGCGTACGGAGTCAAAGTTGATTCTGTGGCAGGGGTTTCGAACCGTGCAACAGTCTGGGATTATCATCCCTACACTGATGAGAGCGACCGCTTAAAACACTAGCGGATGTAGAAAAATAATTTAATATTATTTATTTAAAATTAATATTATATATATATATATTCATAATATATATATATAAATATATATATATATATATATATATATATATATATATATATATATATACATTTGAGCTTTTATAATTGTATATGTATATGAAACATAAAAAAAAAGAAATACGAAAATTGTTTCTAAAGATGACTGAACATATAAAAGCAATCCGGTTATAAATGTTATAAGTATCCTTATATAATTATGATATATATAAATATATATATATATATATATATATATATATATATATATATATATATATATATATATATATATATATATATATATGTATATATATCTATATATATCTCTCTATATATATTATTTAATATATATATTATTTAATATATATATATTATTTAATAAATATATATGTTATAAATATATATATATATATATTATATATATACATATATATATATATATATAAATATTAAGTAATATATATATATATTGATATATATATATATATATATATATATATATATATAATATAAATATATGAAGATAAATATATGAAGATAAATACAACATTTATAACCGGAATGCACACACACACACACACACATATATATATATATATATATATATATATACATATATATATATATATATATATATATATATATATATATGTCTATACATATGTATATATATATGCATATATATATATATATGTGTGTATATACATATATATTATATATTGTCGAGGAGATTAACAATGCATTTATGCTCTATCAGTGCAACAGCTCAGCACATTACTAATCAGCATTCCTTTCCCTGCTTCCAATTTCGAAAACTCTTCCTCGAAACCAGCACAATATTAGAACATACGAATAATAAACAACAACTCTCTATATAAAAAGCCTTGTACATAAAAAACAACAACAAAAAACAGCCATTAACAGAATTAACTTTAACACTAGTTATCTCATTCCAAAAAGTTTATTGTTCCAAAGTTATTATCGTATCAATATTAAAATATCCGTTAAACAACCCATTTAAACAATTGTTTTTAACATAGTTAAATTCAGAGAAGGCATGCTCACACTGTAGACGTAAGGGGCGACTGAGAATTAAGGTGAAAGTATTGGGGGCATCCTGGATTGGGAACTGTGCAGTGATATGCTTGTTCACATTAGTTTTACATTTTTGCATGTTAGTTCAGTCAATGAAACAAGGAGCGGTGTGGGAGTTCCAAAGGCTGACAGCACAGAGAAAGAAGCTATTGGAGTAGAAGGCCCTCCGGCCTCTAGGGCCCTCCACAGTAAATCGATGGGATTTGACTTATTGTCGGGTTGGTCGAGAGTATTTACGTCGAGGAGGTACCAGAGCAGCATCTTCATCGGATCATATTCCATTGAAGTACTTGTAAAGCAAGCACAATGATGTAACATTGCGACGATTGGGCAGGGGCTGAAGCTTGGTGGATAGTGAGGGACCTATTAGAATAGCGACTCTTTTTTTGGACCATGTCTACAAGAGAAAGACTAGATGATGGTATTCCAGCCCAAATGTGACAGCAATACTCCATGCATGAGCGGATGGTGGATACTGTCAAGTGTGAGAACGTTACGAGCACGGTAGAGAAAGCCCACCTTCTTTGCAGCAGCCGTGCCAATGTCTTCTATGTATCTGTTCAAAGTCCTGCTACCTGTCAATGTTAGGTCGAGGAGTTTGAACGTTGGACTTTCAGGTAGGGTGTTAGTTGCCATAGCAATCGGTGGTTGAAGGGGATTCTTGTACCATCCATTTATAACCCCATTCCACTACAGACTGGAGGTCCCTTTTTTAGTATTCAGTCATTGCCTTGGATATGTGCGCACCAGTTTTGCCCATATTGATATTAGAGCTAACACCATGGTCTTTACCTGATGTCTTTGAAGATGGCTCGGATTTACCTTAAATTACTTGGGACACCTACAGCTATGGACGATTTATCAGCCAATTCCCTACCGAAACAAAGAACCTTATTCGGCAAATGGAAGGGATCCACACAACGATATCCAGACATAAGTTGTTTGTTATATCCAACAACATTTGTGTTACAGAGACAATTCTGCTTATATATATACGTATATATATATATATATATATATATATATATATATATATATATATATATATGTATATATATATATATATATAGGGTAGTAGCTAGAAAAGGTAAACATCTTTCAAACGTTTTTATTATTTTTATAAAGTATAACATTTTATAAAGTTTTTCAAAAGCTAGTATAATATACATACAGATGCTGAAAATATCGTCCATGCAAATCGAAAGAGTGACACAATAACATTTTTAAAATTAAATCTAAACAATAACATTTACAATTTCCCGCTTTTCTAGCGACCAGCTTATATATATATATATATATATATATATATATATATATATATATAGCAATACATATTATATAGGTCCCCAGAAAAGGCGACGCTGTTGCACTATAATGTATGTTTTACTTTTATATTTGAAAACAAATATAAAACGGTTAGTATAGCACTTGATTTTGATTAGTTGAAACTTTAAAACGTGTCTTATCTATATATTATTGAAATTCAAACACTCAACTACTATTATTGTAGATTTTATAATTTATTCTGCAAAAAAAAAAATAAATAAAGGGCTCGTATGGAATGATAATTACCATCATTTTATTTGTCGTATAATCTTACTTGAGAATAGCTGAGTTTAATTGTGGGTCAAGGCTTTGCGTTACATGAAGTAAGATTTGGTGGTTTGGTAGTTTTGTTTTACGGCATATCAACCCTTTTTGGGTTATTTAATGCCGAATCTGGTCTTGTTTTCTTCTCTTTTTTGTTTCTTTCCCCTTTTAATATCTGTTTCTATTTAACCCATAGTTGGGACCCTAACAGGTACTACCACTCCGGGTCAGGGTGGACCTGGGAGCAATGGTAATTAAGAGGAGGCTCCACATTCCCCAAAGTCCGTAAGCCGGATCTCACCATCGGATGTAGTTTAAGGTCATATCCAGGACCGGGAGTAGGGTAGGAAAAATAAAAATAAAAAAGGGGAGGGAGAAAGGGAGAGGGGCTGTTGTTTTTGTTTTTGGTTTTGTAGAACATAATTAAGTTTTACAAGTAAGATGATTAAAACGTAGTTATTGCTATTTATGCATGTCCGGTTCAAACATGAACTTGATACAATTGTAAATCGCCCTGTTATGAATTTCATACATCTATTACACTCCTTATTAAAGTTTACTCGAGAAAAATGCGTTGTATGTTAGTATAGGGCTTTGCTTTCAATTGTGTCTCTGGAACAAGTACATGAATAGATATGAAGAGAGAGGGAGCGAGCGAGATATATTTTGAGTGTAAGATGGTAGTGATTTTATATACATGCTTGCATGTTTTAAACGTAAGTAAATGAGACTTGATTGAACATCGTAAAGTATTATTTAGTTTTTTTTTTCAGTTTGTCTTTTTATTTCGCTTTGCGCATCTTTTTTATGTTTGATCCTGCAGATAGTTATCGCAAATCAATATGTCAAGCACGTTCACGTACGATCTGTTTAAGATAGTATGTTCATGTAGGAGGAGAAATAGATATGTACACATTTGAAAATAAAACATCCTGTTTGAAATCGTTAAGGAAAGTTAACGTTTATTTTCGAAAGAACTTTCATGGAAATTTCAAAAACATGTTTAAAATAAATAACATGATGAAGGTTTATTTAATTTAAAAAATACTTCAGCATACGAATACTGTTCGTTCTTGTTATCGAGTGGATATTTCATATTATTTCGCTCTAATACAAAATTCTACAGAATTCTTCTCAACAGTGGAAATCGATAGCTCGCCTAAATAAAACAAAAAACGCAAACATCACACCCTCTTCAATACCTGCTTTTTCAAACTCTCTTTCCATTAGTGATAAAATCACATCTGCCATTGGCAAAGCAATACTAAAAGAGGTTCTAGACATTCAACTCACCAACACGAGCACCACTTTGCGACAACACCTTTCTAAAAAAGGCATAAGCCACACGTCAGAATACGGCAACCTGACGAAATAGACCATTTCCAACACAAAGTTGTGTCTTTACAATAATATAGTTTACAATTTACAATGCGCTAAGTGCAATGGATTCTGTATAGGAACCACTCTAAGACCTTTGCATCAGCGCATAAGAGAACCCATCAGAGAACCCATAAACACTCGCATTTTCTCTTTTTACAAGCACATTATCTCATGTTATATTACGGAATATCCGTGTACGCATTCTTACCTCGGTCAGAAACATTGGTAATTTTAGGTTTTCGTAAGCGCTTTATATTTATAAACGTAAGCCAACTTTAACCGAATTCCCCTTTAATTTTATAACTACCCTCTTGACAACTACCAGATCTCATTTAACCTCATCTTGAACTAAACTACATATTCCTCTTCATAATCTTGACGCCTACTGTTTTTTAGTACACAATACTTTGCCACACATTGCTGTTGTTTTTACACTGCTTGCAACACGTGTTTCCGCATCATGGGTTTGTGTGCATTTATACATGTGTGCAACCTGCGTGCGTGTTCGAGTGATAGCAGAATGTATAAGGAAGTACATTAGAAATCTAAGCATTGTTGCCTTACAGTTGACGTGGAATTTACTGTTGTTTTTATACAACACATAATGACGACTTTTACTGTGTGCATTCATATGCACATATAAGTATATGTGTATACACTTACTCTTATGAAATTATCTTAGTGTGTATACTCAGCAATTGGTGTTTATATATTTCATCTCCTTTATTTTGTTTACACTAATCCTGGTAGTTAGGTACGTGTGCAGATATATGTAAACACGTCTTATATGTATTAGATATTCAATAAAATAGATGATTACAGATGTGTTAATTTCTTTTCCCACCTATAATAAAAAAAAATGCTCCCACCTCTTAATATATGATAACTATTATATTAATTAAACTGAAATAAATAGTAGTAAAATAAAAGTATAATTTTAATTTTCTTTCTGACTGCTCCCCTGGTATCTGTCGGTGAGCCTCATATTTCAGAGTTGCATCCATCTTGATTTAGCATTCCGCTTGACGGTTTCACTTTTGTATTCCATTTTTAAAAGGAAGGGGTCTCCAAAATTATTAAAAGATGTTCCACCATTTCAAATATGTTAATTCTATCTAGCAGTGAGTCTTATATTTACGGATGATACGTGACAGATCTATTGAAAAATAAATAGATACTGTTAAGATTTATAACTCAAATATTGTCTTCGATCATTTTCTTTTGCTCATACTCTCTTTCTCCATTCCCGTCTATTCAGCATTGCTATCAGATTTCCTTAATACCTACGTATTTAACCTGTAAGTATTTATTATATACTCACTAGGATTTTACACACAGGTCATTATCAGTGATTGCCGAGTGACAATAAACAGTAGCCTTCCTCGGATACTGATTGACAACGAGTCTTCGCTTATTTCGATGACCACTGCAAGCATTTTGCCTTATGACAAGAGACGTTTTCTATTGATTAATCAATGACAACGCCCGTTAGAATTCTATGGAGTTTGAGTGTCAATAAGCCTATCAAAGGTAAGAGTATGCTCTGCAGTAGAGGTGTTTGTGGTTTTATTTCAGATACTGTTTCCGGTATGTGTCTGTAAAATCTGTGCGCATGTTCTAAGTGCGGTGGTTTGCAATCATTCCTATTGACTGCCTTTCCGATGCAGCCGTGATTGTTTTTGTTTTTTGGGAGGCAAGTTTGTTGTATTCATTTTGTTTGTGATTTACCGTTCGTCACTTTGTCAACAGCCTCTATATGTACTATTTTCCTAGACTATTTACGTTTTTATATAGCTCGTTTAAATCGTGGGAGACTTTGATCTGACATGCGGCATATATGATCCACCCAATGAATCTGTCACTGTTACAGCATCATGTATGCTGACGGGAGTCTTGCTTGCGCTAAAAGCTCTGTGTCTGCTATCTTGCTTTTCGTCAATATACGTAGGCATTTTAATGGGAAATGGGTCAGTTTCTTGGCGTGTCAGTTTCCCAGTATACTGGTTAAGATGTTGGTGTTACTCCTTTGCCCAGCCTATGAAGAGCCCATAATAATTTACTAGCGATAACACTTAGGCATGTTTTCGTTTCATCAGGTTTCTTCTGAACAATTTAGTTTCTAAGATATTTCTTATATCCTCATGTATTCCCTTCTGATATTCACTTTCATTTCTATTGGTTTGCTTCCAGAACTTTTAGAAATAATGTGTATCATGTTCGCCAAGTGCCTTAATTACCTATTCACTGTCTTTGTTTACTTCTTTTAGTCTTTAGTAGTGCAGGCTTTTCTTTTCGGATTTCTGAACTTAAGATTCTTGTTGTATTTATCAAATTTATTAGTTCCATTTTGTATATTTTGCAAATAGCTTCATATCGTATATAAACATGGGTAAATTATTATTTTTGTTGTGTTTTTGAACTTGTATCTGGCGTTGCATGTTTTGGAGTTGCTCATGGCTCTGATAAACACAAGTGGTAATAGAGTCTCTTTAGAAAATTCTTTAACCTTATCTCTGTCATGTGTTCTACCCCAGCTGTCATCTCCAGTCTCAATGTTTCATTGATTTCTCAGATATTTTGTGTAACCCACGCATTCAATAACACATTCTTAGAGGATTATGACGTAGGCTTTTTTCAGTCGATCCTTGCCATGGTTATGTCCTTCTTTCCTGTTTTACTTCCTTTAGTAAACTTTGATCTATGAAAAGCAAATCATATGTCACTGCTTTCGGGTTCTAGAATCTATTCTGTTGATTGTGGAATATTTCACGGTTATTAAAGGAGTGGAAGATCTGTTCACTCAGTTAAGTCGTTTTACTGATGCATGTTGTTGGAAGTAGGTTATTGGTCTGTAGTTACTTCTGATCGATCTATTTTCGCTGCCGTTTTGCATTGGTGTGATTCTTAATTTAGTCATCCGCTTCTGTATGTTCGGTTTGTTCTTTTGTTTTCCGTTTGTTCTTCATGGAGGGTCGTGGGTTTATAACACCAGAATACACTCATGACATCATGATACTGCACCTTCAAGTTCGACACGGCACTTAAGGACGTTATAAGTGTTTCTTCATAACTTTCGGTATATGTTGCTTTCTCAATTTGCCGAGGGCTTTGTTTCATGTTTCGCGTATATTGGGAATCTCTTTTCAGTTATTGGCGCCTTTTCTTATATATTTCTCCAGAATTGTTTTGTTTATGTTGAATCTGGTGGTTTAGTCTTTCTTCTCCCATCGTTTACAGTTTGATAAAACTTGCTTTCATGTTGTTCCACATCACTATTTTGGTTGTACTGATTCGTATCTGTATCTTCTCAGTGTTTTTTCATTTCTTAGAACATTTTCTTTTAGTTATTTGTGTGTTTTGTGTTGTTCTCTCCTCTTCTTCGTAAGCTATATGTTCGCATTCCATAGTTTCCTGTTCGCTTTGACCCAATGTTTCCCTTTTTGTAGTTTGTGTATTTAGGTGCCCGACCGTGTTTCGCACACACGCTTCGTTGGTCCTCTCTTTTGAAGGGGGTTTATTACTAGTTTTAGTCTCTTAATAACTGGTTTGGCTCCTGTATGAATTAATTAATACTGTAATAGTACATGTTCACATGTATGGGTGGACTTTTTGATTTTCTAATTTTACTTTTTTCATTCTTTGTTCTTTAGGTATTACAGTTTTGTTCTGTTTTCGTACATAATTGCACTTATGTATTCGACTCTGTGTTCTAAGTCAGTTCTGTGATCACGTAATTATCGTTTTCTGCAGCTTCGGTGTTTATCTTTCTCTCGGTGGGTTTTCACTGGAGTAGTTTGCTAATGGTCTGTATAATCTCATATTTTCATGATATTGCAATTATTCTCAGCTCCGATAAACATCTACTCCTAATGATGTGTCTTGCTTGATATGAAAACCTCTGTTTTGCTGCTTTGTAATTATGCTGTCTTAGGGCTGCGTGTAACCGTCGGACAGCTAGCCTAAACTTTTATCGACAAACAAGACTCTGAGGTATAGTGTAGTTTAAACACAGGTTTTATTATTTATCGAAAGAGGTAAAAACTTAAAAGAAATTAAAAAAAACATTGTTTCAGAAAAATACGAATACAAAAATGACGACGAGGCAGGAAACGAGGAGTTTACTAAATTTAAAGAATAGAATTGCAGAATAGACAATATTAAGAGCATACAGATAATACAAGCCAGGAGAAATACATGTGTTACGGGTGGTTGGAATAGAGATAACACGTGATGAGAATGAGTGAATAAAGTTCGCTTAGATAAAATAAATGTACAAAGGAAATACTATTCATGCTATTTAATTCGATTTTGAAGGAGAAGGAAGGTCGCGTTTCTCACTGGAGATGCCTAAAATATCGGGATATTTTAGTGGTTAGAAACTTCGTCCATGTAGGTACGAGACTAAGCAGCTACGAGATACGGGACAGAACACCGGAAAGCTGCTCACCCGGTGTTGAGGCTAAAAAATCCATTACAAGAAGAAAGTCCGACAAAGGGAGATACATCTAAAGGACCTATTCTAGGCTTGACAGAACTGTAATCATTATACATGTTTCAAAGAGTCTTCATGCGATTCATATAACCTCTTTGTGAGTATTTCGTTTGTAGTAACCTGTAATTACTTGACTATTTCCATATATGGATTCACTAATTCTATTTACCTGTGTGTTTCTGTGGTTTCGTCTACCTGGAATTAAAGCGGTCAACATTCGCATATTGGCTATAATGGAGACTGCTGCCGATAAGTAAACATATATTTCTTTAGTCTAATAACTGTCATGCTGTTTTTTTATAACATTTTGCATAGTTCGGTGTATGTGATGATACCAGACCCCTGCTTAATTTACTTGTGATCCTGTCAATGGTGTAGTGTTTACCTGGTACTAACCGGAGACATAAATGCACTACAAAAATAAAGCATTTATACCTTAAAAATCACAATATTTTCTTCGTCCCATATCTACAGCTTAAATAAAAGTATCGAGTCAAGCAAAACATACATTTACTTTTCAATATAAATCATTTTACTTTACATATGATTAGAATCAATATTTTATTTTCAAGCTCGTTTCCATAATGATGTTACTTGTGAATTCATGATAATATAAAGTCACCGAACTCCACAACAGAATTAAACATTTGATATGGAGAAGAAGCAGTCATGTTAAACAGGACATTCAAAAAGAATTTTAGCATTTTAGTTTTGTTAATGATTGCAAAGTAATATTTAAAAGAAAGCCCAGTATGTGACTGTATGTTGTATATATCCTTGTTAAGTCAAAGTTTAAATAAATACAACAGGTACCAGCGCGGGGCATCGCTGACTAGGCACATGTTATATAGTAGTATATTTTCAGGACTATTTTGTTCCCTTCTCACCCCTGCAATGAGACTATATTGTGACACACATACAATCGTTCATTTATTCACAAAAAAGTGTGTTTGTGTAATTCCTTTTAGTATAGAAAAACACAACTCCTTAAGGAATTGGTTTCAGTTCAACGGCCCGCCACAACATGACCGGAGTGCCTTTTAACCACTAAGGTCAACAGGTAACCATTGTTTGATTGATCGACAAGACTATAAGAAATATTTGTTCTGTGTGTGATAGATACGTTGTATGTACACATTCGACTTTCCCGTAAACACGAATGTCAACAATAATCATCGGGATACATGATACCAAAGTTAACGTTATACACACACACACATACATACATATATATATATATATATATATATATATATATATGTATATATATATATATATACACATATATATATATATATATATATATATATATATATATATATATATATATTGACCTCAATTCAGCCTCGGAAGACAATGGATACCTCTGTAATGATGTCTGTGTTGCTCAATCTTCAGTGTTGCGCAATCTTCACCCATTCCTCTCCTGAACCGGCACTGCCTGATTCCAATGGCAAGGAGGAGTTCAGGAGGACTGGGAACGGAGAGCACATACAGCATCCAGTATTACCAAATGGTCACCCATTTTAATACTGACCAGGTTCAATGCCGCTTATCTATCTATCTATCTATCTATCTATCTATCTATCTATTTCTCTCTCTCTCTCTCTCTCTCTCTATATATATATATATATATATATATATTCTTGGAAATGTTGTAAGCTCCAAAACTATATGGAATAAAACAAAACATTTTAGTCCTAAGTTCTTCGTTGGAAAATTCCTTTACTTGTAAGTCTATCAATCTCTTGTAATCACTATATCAGTAAGCTTTTTAAAATATAGGCCACTATTAATACTTTTGTAGGGATTATTACTTGTTTACAATAAAAAAGCTTTTTCAGGGATTTAAAAACAAAACAGTATTTTTTTCTCATAGAACCCCAGCAGTGTTTATCATACACTAACTGCCTTAAAAACGAAACTAAAACAGTTCCGGATACCCGATCTAGTTTTTTGTTCCAAATTAATATTTTCTTAACCTATTTTGTTATTAAATATATTTTCCTTATACATCAAATGGATATCATGCCTGCCATTACTGGAACAGCCCATACTTATACGAATAGAAGTGTTTTGACCCATTTTTATGCAACCTAGGAGGGTTAAAATTGAGATACTAAAGTAAAGATGATACTAAACCTTATGTCGATCACAATTAATCTAGTGTTGATGAAAAACCATTGCATGATTTTGATTCTAGATGATGTCTTAATATTTACGCTAACAATTAAGGGGTCTGAAGAAGGAATGTAGCTTCAATGAATCCCGTTTAGATAGTGTGTAATAACTATGGATCAAGTAACATTCAAGTCTGAAATATTTGAGTTTTCAAATGAGAGGTCGTGAAAAAACTCTTTATGATGAAAATCAAATTTCACGAAGGTTTTTTTTATAGACTTTTTCTATCTTTGAATGAAACTGAATGAAACAAAATATATCTATTATTCTCCACTCTTACGCATAGAGGCTTTGTTCCAAATATTACATATAAATATATACACATAACTACTTTTATATAAATAGAGATATATACACACACATATATGTGTGTGTATGTATATACATATATATATATATATATATATATATATATATATATATATATATAAATGTGTATGTGTATGTGTGTGATAGTTGTGTAGACACTTTTGCATCTATTGTTATTTACATAAATGAATGTGAATCGTAACACATGTTTATCTCGACAATTTCAAGAAATCAACATTTTAATTGGTATTTAAGATTGAAAATACAACTTAAGCGAATTCAATTCAAGGCGTGTTCATTAAAACACAACAATACCAATGGCTATGTTTTTTATACTATCTAATTATTCATCATTTTAGAGCATAATTATTGTTTTCAATGTACCTTGTCTGTAACTTGCAGGCAAATCACCTCACTTACTTAAATCTGCAATCTATAAATTGTAAATAATCTGACGTAAACTCAGTTGTATGGTAGACCTATACTTATGTTATTCTGCGTGTAGAATAGATACCTCCACGTGATCTTGATTTAAATATTTGACTTTTATAGGAAAATGTTTTATAAGCTATTGTATTTTGTTCAGATATACAGTAATGAATGCTTCGTGAAATTAAAAAAAAAATGTGATTTCTGGTTGCATGTTTGACATCATATTAATTCATTGTATTTAGATAACAATGCGGACACTTGAAATTTCAATATCTACAAACTATTTCCTTCAATCCAATGTGAATACGTATACCGTCTCATTCTGTCTATATCTTTCTTTGTCTGCCTTCATTCGTATGCTATATATATATATATATATATATATATATATAGTTATCTGACATTCTGTTTATATTTATATTGTCAAGTTATATGAGCGTTATTATTCTTTCTTAATTTTAGAAGGTGTGTATGCTCTGACAAGAATTTCTCTTTTTTTGTGCGGCTTCGGCCAAAGAGACCTGAAGAGAGACAACTAAAATATCCTTTCTCGCGCCACTAATAAATGGTTGACATGTTACAAAGATATCTGCAGCTGATATACACGTCGCTGATACTTAGCTATCAATCACGAGTGGAGTAGATGTGGTCCGTACTTGACACAGTATGGTTTAATTATTTTCTTTTGTTCTGAGAGTAATACTTATTTCCTTTCTTTCTCTGGTTGCATTCATTTTTCAAAAAGCGCAACACGAGATGATTGTTTCCTGGCTAACGGATACGCAATAAAATTTAAGGATCATAATTTAAAAATAAATTCTATCATTTATACCAAAGACAATACATTTGTATCAACTCATTCAATTTTTCAACTGCAGAATTCAATGAGTTCTTGTCTCCGAATTCAAGATTAATTCTTTGCAGATAATTTATTATTAATGCAAACTACATAGATGCAGAAATAACAAGTTGTGTATTGATTTACTCCTCTCCAGGAGTTAGACACAAGGCCAGTTTTTATCTTACTCCCACAAGTAAGATGTGACCCAAGATCGAGTCGGGAAAGTGGGGTTTAAAAATTGCCTGGGCAGCCTCGTCGGCATTCCTCGGTAGGGGCGCCTCAGGCAGTAAGCAATAAACTTATTCCTCCCCAAATAGGGAAGGCGAAGCCTGTGAGGGTTGACCTCCTAGAACTGAGAAGGACAGACCCATAGACCGGCGTAAATCAAGCCCCGAAGGCCAAAACAATACCAGTCTATGGGGTCCAGTATCAATCGTAACAGATACTACACTTTGATCTTAGCCAAAAGGCCAAGAATTGTGTAGATCTTCGCGACAACGTGGTGTGGAAAGGTTTAATAGAGCAAATAGTCGGAACGCATGCGCGATTGATAGCTATTCTTTAGATCCGTAATAGTTTTTCATTCCTCTCAAACAAGGACTGTTAAACACAGGACTGTAAAGTATATGTTTGTGTAGAGATGGGCCATTGCCCCATGGAAATAAAAATCCGAGCGTGAGTAATAATACCAATAAAACAGATTGGTTAGTAAGCTATTCCTTAGATATAAAAGCAATATAAAATAATACCTCTACGCACTTTGCCGGATGATTTCCTACGGGAATGAAACATGAACGTTTCCGTTTAGCTGGTTTGTAATAGATATATTTCCATACAACTACTAAGCTCTACTAACGTATGGGACAACATCCGTATAAACTATTTTATTTGGCATAGTGGCATGGTTATCGCAAATATAGTTCAATTAGTTTAAACAGCTATGCTAATACTTTTTTAAATGTGGTTATGGCACGTTATTATAAATATTGATATGCATTAATCAATAAGTTTATTAATAATAATCAAGCAATTATACGTAGTCTATTATGTAAAAAAAATCTTTGGAAGATTTAGAGAGAGTTGGCGCATTCCATGAAGTTTTACAATGTGGTTAGCTAAAAATACAGTTTTTATCACTATTAATAATTTTCAAGTAAAACCAACGACAAACTATTTTTTTAGTAACATCATATAATTATTATCATCTAAAACAATGTTTATTTCAGATTCATGGGGAAATTATATTTCAACTATAACCTGAATTTAAGTCAGCATGAGTAATTTTATTTCTTTGTATTAAAGTTTCAACATTTATTTTGTATGGAATTATATTAGTAAATTATTGTATAAAAACATTTTATATGGATATTATACCACTTAACACAATAAGGTGATGATATATTATATCTGTATTATACTAGCGAAAATATGTTCCTTTCGATCGTATATTTTTTGCTACGCTGTGAGGATGATATTATTATAGAACTGAATAAATACACTGACCACAATGGAAGGGGTAATGACTAAGAGAATGATATCATGTCGACCCCCCCCCCAAAAAAAGGTACGTGTTATGCCTGTGAGAATGATATCATGACAACAGAATAGATAATATACTATACTCAAAATATAAGAAGAAAGTGACTTTGGAGAATAGTACTGTGAAGAAGGGAAGGAATACTATGTTGCACCCTCAAAAAAGGAGTTTATAACTGGGGGGAATGTACCATGAGCTATAAAAATATACTACACAGAATTAAATAAGCATAAACCGTTTTAATATTAATATAGTAAGTATAGGTGGAAGAAACTTTCGGATTTATTCATTTAGATGATATTAGAAATAATGGCAAGTTCACTTGTACAGGTTAAACGCCGAAATGAAAATTGGTCGGAAAAATAATTAAATTTTATTGGTTTGCATTTTAAGTGAAACCCGTTTTTATTTAAGACTATCTATATTTATAATTTTGTAAGAAAAAATGTTGAGCTCTTACGGAGGAGGTAATTCCTGGGAGAACGTCATATTACAGCAGAACCGATACTACCTTACCCATCCCATTAACATATATTCCGATTAAATCATTTTTTTTTTCAATCATTAAAAATGGCTCGTCACAAAGAATACTATTTTATGGTTCATTTGCCTTTTGGCTAAGGTCAAAGTGTAGTATCTGTTCTCCACATCACAGCGACATTTGACGTTTTACTAATACCGGAAGTAAATTACCTCCATTGAAAATGAACCCCCAGAAATGTTTATAGAACGCTTTATTTATTTAATAAAATCACTTTATATAATTGTATTAAGTATTATTATAATAGTACTAATTATAATACAATTACGTATATAGAAGAACATTTAGAAAATCCATGTCAGAAATGAATATTAAAGATATTAATGCATTAGAAACTTTGGAAAATATGCAAATTAAAAATATTGAGCTTTGTTTTAGGGAGTTTGGAGATTACTGTATATAACATTAAAATTATTCTTATGTCTTTAGAATTAACTAACATTGATTTTGATGTTTATAGAGTTAGTACAGATGGAAAAAACCTTTGGATTTACTCACCTTATATTAACGAATGAATTCATGTAGAATAACATCAATTATAAAATGAAAACACTATTTCTATTAAATTATTCTCATGGAATTCGTTTATTTATTATTCGTTAATAGTGGGTCGGTTTAGTTCAAATTTCAAAAAAGATTGTGCATTTTATGATACATGCACCAAATTCTGCACAAATGTACATTGATACATGTCGAATATTTTCAAATATTGAGCCACTCGAAATTCTTCTTTCATGTCCGCCATATTCAAATTCAAAATAGTCGCCATTTGAAATCTACATTCTCGATTATCTTAGGATCCAATGCTGCTATTGACTCGATTCTGGTGTCTATATGCATAGTTTGGGATGCAAGGAATATAATAATAACAATCTGCATCGAATATTTTGTAACAATGAGCCGCCACATTGCATTTCAAAATGGCCGTTGTTTGAAACCTACATTTTCGATTATCTTTGGGTCTAATGCTGCTATTGACTCGATTCTGGTGTCCAAATGTATGTTTTGAGAAGAAAAGAAGTCGATGGTTACAATCTGCATTGTGTATCTTTATAAATTATCCAACATAGTGGATTTCAAAATGGCCGTTATTTGAATTCTACATGTACGAATACCTCTGGGTCAAATATTTCTATAGTACATAACAAGTAAAATATCCATTTTTCAAAATGACACACTTTATTATAGTACTCCACTTAATTCATGAGAGATGAATATTCATCATCATGTATTTTTGGCAAGACAACATTTTACTCAAAGTCTGTGAAGTAAAAATTGTTTTGACAATGTAAGTTATTGATTAGATTATGTGTTATGAGATTTGGTTGATTAGACTTCTCCATTCCTTCAATCAATATCACGAAAAGGTTAGGTGTGTACTGACATTCTACAATGGTCTCGTATTTGAGGCTAGGTATACATCAATACTGAAGATGTGTGTACATAAACAATGTCATGTTAACCAGTTCAGCACTGTCACAAGTACATGAATGTTGTGGACTAATCTTCATATGCAGTCCCCTTCACACCAACAGAGGGCTCTGCACTTAAGAGCAGCCTTCTTGCACGTGAAGCGTCTCACCCACACTTTCTGGCACTTGCAAGAAACCAACTCAATACAGGTGTGAGCTGCCTCAGGTAGTCTGGCCCAGTGTGTATTGCCCTCCAGTCGTTGACCAACCCCAGTTGGCCATAACAAACAGTGGCTGATCAAAAGTAATCACTGGTGTCTGTCCAGGATTCAGGTGTTCTACAGCATTCTTCACAACATCTATTAAATGACGGATCATGGCCACAGTGTGAGCACGTCTCACGAACATTGGGAGCAGTTACGTGGAGTAGATGAATACAGCATTTGGTGGCTGCCGTCTAGCGTGAAATGCAGCCCAAGATGTGTTTTCATTGTCTACTGTACCAGTTTCATCTTCTATGACCTGTTTTACATTGCCAAGCTATTGGCATTCTTCATCAGTCTTAGCAATGACTCTACTCTACCAGCTGAGACAGGCGACCCCATGGTGCTGCTTGTGACGGGGTACGTCAATATAATAGTGCGGCAAAATGGCGAAAGTCTTGGACCGTGCATCTCCAGATTCTTCGGCAACGACGATTCTCCGATTCACTTTTCCACCAGTATAAGAAGGATGTTGTATTAAAGAAATACCGGTACCATAGAAAGAGGTCTTTTGATGTTGTTGCACTGGGGTTTTAGTCTATGTTGTCTACAGTTGCAGTTGTAAAAGCTTCACCACGCAACTTTTGAGTGCAGACCACTTGTGAAACTGTTTGCAGACATGGTTTTGCATCTGTGCTAAGAGCTGGAGCACTCTGTCTTACGAGATGCTTAAGCCTATGTGTAAAAGTCTGTTGACTAATTATTTCTTGCGTGTATGAGAATACTACATAATTCCTATGTATTTTTGAAGTGGGGTCTCTTGTGCAACACTGTGCCTGGCACAGGTAGACGATGTGATGTCACGAGTTCGCTTGTGTTTGACGCTGTTTAACTTCAGTATCTGGGCTGCGGTAACTGCTGCAGTGTTAGTGTCTTCAGTCTGTCTCTTGATGTGGATCCCTCGAGAATACTGCTGACTTGTGCAAGCAGCAACGGTAGCACATATTTTTCTTGACCTCCTTCAGGGAATCCTGTGAAGGGCTTGGTTTGTCCAAACATATGACGGCCAACAATGTGAGCAGCACGTGCAAAATGGACTGCATCACTATCACTGTCCAGTTCGCAGGCTTTCTCAAGTGCAGCACCGAGATCTTCTTCAAATGCCGTCAATATTTCTCTCTACTTGGTGTGCTCGCATGTCAGGAAACTGAGATAGCAGTCTTTTTTTCAGTCGTGTTGACTGCACTCAGAGCTGTTCCATTCTCGACTTATATAGGTGGATAAGATCGGCCAATCTAAATACTGGTTCTGTCTCCTAATCTTGTCTTGTTTCTTCAATGCAGAGGACGACTTCAGCAAAGACTACTGCAGACATTGCTCTCTCTTGGTCGGAGTCCTGTGGTTCTGTTGATTGGAATTATCTCGCGCGGTTGTAAAGTTCTATCAAGCACTGCAAGGGATATTGGGCGTCCAACGCAACCATGTCCCTACCACTGAGACGGCCGATCAGTTGTGTATCATCAATAAGGTTTGCATAGGCACGGACCCGTCTGTCAATCATGAATGTTTCAGCTTCTCGAAGACTATTAGCCCCCACAGGTTGTCCACAGAAGAAACTAGTTTCTGGAACGTTCTCTGTGCTCGAACGTGAATGCGTCCTGATTCGATTGCATAAATACTGCTTGTCATCGCTCTGACTTTCTTTCTTGAGTATTCTCTTTAGTGCTCTCTGTAGTTTGGTGTTGTTGTACTGGAGCTTGCACGTATGGTGATATTGTGAGCCATGTGCAACCATCGCAGCTTCCATGCCATGGCCATCATCAGGTGTTTCCAATTGAAGTGATCATGAAAGCTACCCAAGTTCATTGAATTTGATCAAGTTCTCTGCGAGTGAACTGTATCCACTACCAATGTCTTTTCTCTTAGATTGTTCAGGTTTGGACAATGTCTCTATCTTGTCCTCTTTACATATGATGCATAACCTCCAGTCAGTAGTGGTGACGTGTTGTGATGTTGATGAAGTTCGCTCAGCATGAGCTAGTGTGAACCTCTTGGAGAAGGTGTATCGAACTGCCTTCAGAAGAAGAACCAGAACCGTCAGTCTACAGACATGCATCACGATGAACATGAAAAGACACAATGTAGCATTTCTGTAATCATAAATGCCATGAAAGCTGCTGCTACTACAACTACACTCTTAAAAATTCCGTGACAGACCCGAAAAAGGATCAGTTGATCCAAACTCTATTCTGGATTAAAAATGACTCGGAATAGAGTTAGATTTTACACAGAAAGGTCATATCAGACCTATAAATGGTCATATTTATTATACTTTATTCTGTGTCATTTTTACCCGAAATGGAGTTTGGCCCAAAATGATCATTTTCCGGGTCATTCAATGGCAGCAACATTAATAAAGATGCGCAATGCAGCTCGTTACCATTCGATCCATACTCCCTCCAATCATACATTTAAACACGAGAATAAAGTCAATAGCGCTATTTAACCCAAAGGTAATAGCAAATGTAGATTTTAAATAGCGGATATTTTGAAATCCAACATGGCGGCTCATTGCTAAATGATACAAAATGCAGATTGTCACCATTGGATTCCTTGCTCCCCAAGACATACATTTATACACCAGTATCGAGTCAAAAACAGCGTTAGACCCACAGATAATCGAAAATGAAGATTGCGAATGGCGGCAATTTTACAATTCAATATGCCGGCTAAGTGGTAAAAGATAGGTAATGCATATTGTTACCATTGGATGTATTGCCCCCAAAATTACATTTTGGCATCAGAATCGAGTCAATAACAATTTTAGATCCATAGATAAGCGCAAATGTTGATTTTAATGGTGGCCATCTTGAATTCTAATATGGCGGACATAAAGAGATAATTATGAGTGGCTCAATATCTGAAAATGGTTCCCATATTTCAATGTACATTTGTGTAAAAATTGGTGCTTGTACATAAAATGCACAATAGGTTAGCTATGCTCCCCCACTATTATGTGTTGACACATTTAGCCCGAAGTTTAAATGAGATTATCAAACTAGGATTTCAACTTATTTGTAAGCATGCAAGCTACGTTGGGTTACAGTTTTAATTTGTAAATATTTATTCCGATAAAATGAGTTCATAATTTGTGTGCATAAAAATGTAATAGCAACAATATTTTTTATGAACGTTTACTTTATTGTTAAACTCCACTGAGTTCAATACTATTATCGGATGTTAATAGTTGAATAAAGCCTTTACTTGTGTAAACACGAGAACGTAGTACAAAGTTATGTTAGCTTAGCAATTCAGTGCAAAATGAAATAAATAACATATCACTCAATAAATCCAGGGCCTCACATTTAGATGTAACAACTAATTTAAAAAATCCATATCATTTTTATAAAGTACCCTCTTTCAAATGATCTGTGTCAAAATTTGAGACAATCGGAATATTAGTTTACACATTACAGTTATGTAAGTGAATCTACTGTTGAAAATTTTCAAAATAATAGAAACATCTGAATTCCGTGTGTTGGTAAAGCATTGCTTTCTGATGAGAAAAATACTATTCAAGTTATAGCATCATAAGTGTTACGCGGACTCTACTCCGTCGGAACAAAAAACGTAAGAAGGTATGCTGGTCTTAAACGCGTCCGTACAGGCACAAATGTTGCTGAACGCTCAGGTCGCTCAAATTCGGCAGTTGTCCGGGAATACATAGAACACATCCACAAACTCGTTTTGGCCGATCGTAAATTTAACTTGCGTAAGTAACAGATGGTATAAAGATATCAGAAGGCAGAGTATTCACCATTTTGTATGAATATTTGTCAATGAAGAAAGCTGTGTTCAAAGTGGGTATCGCGTTTACTAACTGTCGATCAAAAACAACAACACGCCGACGATTCATCGCGTTGTTTGTAGATGTCTCAGCGAACAAAAAGAGCTTTTTTCTTTAATATCTGACAATGGAAAAACATAGATTCACCACTTAACTCCGAAGTCAAATAAACAGTCAGCTGAGTTGACAAGTCGGAGCTGCCCAAAGCAAACAAAACTATATACATCAGCAATAAAATGAGTTGGGTTCCATTTTTTTAAGATGCTGAAGATATTATTTTCATCGGTCACCTTGTGAAAGCATGAATCACCACAAGCAGATATTATATAGCATTATTGGTGCGTCTGAAGGAAGAGGTTTTTTCACAAACAACATTAATTTTTACTTAAAAAAATAATTTTAGCTCCGTCAATGAATTGATAGAGTGTTGGTGGATTTTATTAGACGTGAAGAATGTAATCTATTATTAAAGGCCTCCTTTAAGTTTGGGTTACTTTTTCCAAAAACAGATTAATTAAGCCCCCCCCTCTCCAAATAACATTTACGTAGCATTTTTGGGGTTGTAGATGGAAATTATTATTAAACATCTCGCCGTTTCAACGTAACTGTAATAATCACATGTTTAAACATTAATTCTTTTTATTCATATCAAGTTGGGTATCTGTACATGTTTATATATTTGTGTCTTCTTTATATGCGTTAATCTCAAGTTACAGCGGAGTCTACAATGATGCATTTTTCTCTCAACTTGTACAATCACAGGCTTGATCCGAGTGAAGGCTGGTTTTACAGATATATTTGTGCAGAGTGTCTGCCCATCTCATCATCTGCGATTCTCTCGGTCACTTCCCGGCGACTTCTAATGACAAGGGAGGTTTCGCTACGCTGTTACTGTTGGCCCTCAACACATATGTCCAAACCATTCTAGCCGCCATTTCCTGAACCGGTGCGATGCCCTATTTATATATATATATATATATATATATATATATATATATATATATATATATATATATATATATATATATGCTGTTTGTATATTTGTATGTAGAGGGGTTACTCCTAAACTGATCATTATACACTTTGGAACACATCTGCTAGAGAGTTTACTCCTAAACTGATCATTATACACTTTGGAACACATCTTCTAGGCGTAATTGGTTGTAATGTAAGATATATTTTGTTTAATTTAGTTATTTTAAAGGGGTTAAAAAGAGAGTCGAAGCCCTCTGTGAAAATTCAAATACTTTCGATTTTTGTGAAATTTGAACAATAGGTATTAGACATAAATTAATAAATATTCTAAAAATGTTGTTTTCTTTGGAATATTTTAAACGTTTCTAGGGATGTAATCTTGGTGCAAATTCTTATTTAAAAATTAAAATACATCAGATTTACATCGAATTAGATACACAGTACTAAGATTCCAATTAAGAAAGATTCCCTTAATTTCAAAATCTTCTTAAAACTCCTTAAGATTACACCTTGAATCTTTTATATTTTCCAGAATTAAAACTATATGATAGATTTATCTTCAATATCGAATATGGATGCTAAAATTAGATTTAGTAGCATTATACCTTGATTTTAATCTTCGTAAGTGGAAATTAAATTAGTGCAAACATGTTCTTTTCAGGGAATTAATTTTACCCTTCCTAGTAAGGTATTCTGCTATCTATTTATAAACTTAATTATTAAATAACAGGTACAGCTCATAAAGTAGTAAGTTAAATACGATGTTTATATCGCTGGCAGGCATTATCTTTTTGATCAATTTCTGCAAGATATTTGAGGCATTCTGACACTCTTATACGGTACTTAAACCTTATTATTAAGCATATTTTTAGTCAACTAAAAGACTCCCGACTAGGAACAGCTAGTTGTTCTATATGTCAACAAGACCCCAGTGTGTTGTAGTCTGTTGCATGAAAATTGTTTGTAAGTAATTACCATCGTTGTAGCTTCTTTTGATTAGCTGTAGGACGACATTTTTATGAAGCGGAATTACGTCTCTAAATAATATAATTTATGAGACGAAAGGGTTAAACGATTACTCATCGCGATGTATTGTTTTATACATCAGGAACCTAAGAATATAAACAGGGATTTGTTGTACAAATTCAATAAAGTTTAC
Source organism: Sepiola atlantica (assembly GCA_963556195.1). NCBI lineage: Eukaryota > Metazoa > Mollusca > Cephalopoda > Sepiida > Sepiolidae > Sepiola > Sepiola atlantica. The sequence continues at coordinate 59,277,997 of OY744518.1, read as the reverse complement.
ATCGAATAAAATGTTTATCGTATAGTTTTCTGTGTTTTCTTTTTAGTTGTTATTTTATAACTATTAAATGAAATTATCTTTCAATTCATTTTTTAAAGTATTTTCTTTATATTATTTTCTTACCGGAACGTGTGTCTACGAGTTTAAACGCCATTCGTCTGTGAAGCAATATTGATTTATCTCATGAAAAAAGAGCGCCAAAATGCAATTAACTTCAACAGAATATATTTTTCATAACATATTTGAATAATCAATAGACAATGATGCAAATACGTGCATATTTGAGCGGAACATTACAAAACCGGAATAAGAAAGAATAAAGGAAATTCTCATGAAGCAACACAAATATATCAGTCTGCAGTAAGAAAAAATCACCTCAAGAAATTGATGTCAATATTAAATAAATGTAATAACACCAGCGTATGATATGGAAATGAAAACATAATGATCAACTTTAGAAACTCGAGTGATGTTTGAAATCTCTATCATAAAACATTGTCTGCTATGTTCTTTGTGCAAACGCATACAAAAGGTTATGTAGACAAACTTACAATAAACTCATGTAAAACTCCTAAAGTTCCAAAGTTATTGGTTATTATTCATGTAATACCTCGGTCATTCGTAACATTTTTAGTGCAGTATATTATTAAATTGAGATTATTTCTATGTAAAGCTATATTCCATGATAAATGCCAGTATACTGAAATCATATGCCCTTAATAGGGTTAAGATGAAAATTCATATACACTAAATGTACAAAAGCAAGGAAATTCCAAAATTGTTACACTTTTATTGTCATTAATTAAGAGTATGAGTACATATCAACCAAACCATTTCATTATTACATCACTACAGTATAAATTTCTATGCATGAGTGGATGAAGTGTGTGAGGTGCGCTGAAGAAAACAATTCTACTGGTAAAATACATAGCCCGGTTGTGCTCGCATACCATTAATGACAATAAAAGTGTAAACATTTGGGAATTTCCTTGCTTTTGTACATTTAGTGTATATGAATTTTCATCTTAACCCTATTAAGGGCGTATGATTTCAGTATACTGGCATTTATCATGGAATGTCACTACTTCTGTAAAGGCTATGCCTCAATACAATGACTATTTTAAAGGTTTGTTGGAATTTTCTGGAAAACGAAGATATATGGTAAATTGTAAATTAAAATGCCATCAACTAGACACTAGAACTTCTATCTCTGCCAAAAATCAGCTGAATCCATCAAATAGTTGATGAGATACAGGGTGGCACATACGTACGTACGTACACACGGATAACACAAAACCATTCCTGACCTTTCTGGATATCTGGGTTGCCTTGACTAATGATGCTGAAATTCTACACACTTATAGAACCTATAAAAAAAAAATTGTGCAAAGTTTTAACTAATTTTGGTCATTGGTTTTTGAGTTATGATTGATAAAATAAATGAGATTTTTAGCAGAGGCCGTTTCTGAAGTCTATTAAGGGATAGAGCGCTCTCGCGTCTCCCTTGATTTTACAGGGTTACATCCAATCTGTATTTATGACAACGTCAAAAAAGGGTTGACTCATTTATCGCTATATGAAGTACACTATCCTTGATGCAATCCTCTAGCTATATAAGAGAGATGAGTACTGCTACCACATCTGACGATGTGCCACTCAGAGCACCCATATTGACATATTTCAATCTACTTGTAAATCTAGTGGCGAATGGTCTCTTTCGTTGCTTACACCCTTTTTCTCACAGAATACAATTTGTTAGTCTCTCTCCATCCTATTTATATTTTTATGGAAGGGCTCGACTGAGCTAAACTCTTTGGTTTCTCCTTTAAGACATTCACATCAAGAATGCATCGTCTACCACAACGAAGACAAAGTTCTCTTTCTTCCTCACAGTGTCTAGCTTATAGCAACATCTCCACGAAGAGAGGTTCTTCGCAAAGGCTTCGAGTCTGTGGAACACATTGCCGGCGAACTGCTTCCCCGACGATTACAACTTGGTTGTCTTCAAATCCAATGTCAACAGATTTCTATTTAGAACCGCCTCCACAAATATTCGGGCTGTGTTCTGACATCAACCCTTATCATCGAGTAACATCTGGCATTGATAAGTGGTGAGCGTTTTCTAGTAAACAAAATAAAACTTCGAAATAACAATACATAATAAATGAAATGTTTAACGAACATGGAATATGGTTTTATTTTAATTGTACTTTGTTTAACTGTTTAAATTAAAGCATTTTTCTTCGTCGTGCCGAATGTATTACTAGCAATAAAACAATGTCAGCTAATTCCCATTTTCCTTATTACAAAATACTGATATAGAGATTTCTTTTTTTAAATAAATAGAACATGAGTGTCCTAACTTGAAAACGTTCCCTGCATTTTCATTCCGTCTCAAGACAATATCATATAGACATTCAATTATTAACAATGCATCGCATAATTCAAAGACCGAATATATATATTTGAGAAGCACTATTTTCATTTAACAATATGTGTTTGTCAGCAATTTTTGAAATGTATGAAGAGAAATACAAAAAATCTGAAATATACTTCAACATTAATAAGTAAAGACAATATTTAACATACCTTTTAAGTGTTGTATCTGCGTGTTTGGAGTAAAATATATTGTGATTACATTTATTTAAATAATAATCATTAACTTTTTAAAATTCAAATTGCGTATTTATTTTTTGGTTGATATAAGCACACAGATATAATTGTATTCAGAAATAAATATGATTTTTTATTTTTATTTTTAAATGCAACATGAATTATTGCTAGACTAAGTCCATGTGTAAATATGCCGTGCAATACACTTAAGAAAGACGTGCCGCCAGGGTTGTAAATTATCGTGCAACTGTGGTGATGGAAATGAACTTCGTCACTTACATCGTAAATATCACAACAAATGCATACATAGTAAGACTGTCCTGCGGTTATTTTTTATAAGTCTAGACAACTGGATTCTTTAACGCTTTGAAAATGCCACCGTTTGAAAATAGATTTACTGAAATTGTGTAACTTCATTTGAAAATAATATTTTCCATAAAAAATACAAAACCATACCCTTATTAATACAACATTTATACTATTACTGTAGCTTTGTTCAGTGATATAACTGAAGAAACATTTTGTATGAACAGAAAACACGGCGTTATACTTTATTTTATTATGTCCATAACTTGTTAAGAATATATATATATATATATATATATATACATATAAGGACTGTAAAATGGCTGAACACGAGTTTGTTGATAATTGTACATATATATCTTGATACATTTAATGTTGTGTGTAAGTGTTTATGCGTTCTCTATAGACAGAAAGATCAGATAATATACAACACATTTAAAAGGGTTTTCTTATGTTAAATTCACCGAGGAAGATACTAGAAGTGATCGCGAATTTCCTAGTTCCCTCATAATCAAAGGGGGCTTATTTAAAACGTAAAATATATCTTATTTTGATGAGATTAATATTATATCTTGACACTTCTTACGAGAAGACAATGTAAATATTCCCAAATCTCTACATTACCCTGTATGTGTCGAATATCTACGTTCTCTTACCTCTAGGTGACCCATGAGGACATAACCCCCTTAAAACTTCAAATACGTATAATCGATTTAAATGAAATTTAAACTAAATGTATAAGACACTAATTACGAGAGATTTCCCAGATTTCAGCTCTTTATATGGCGAAAAAAGAGATAAGAGGTAGTGTTTGGGTTAGGCTTAGGTTGCGTGTCAGTAACACACCTAATAAAGTAATATGATTCTATGAGCATAGTAGAACATTACATAGTAGTGATCCTTATTCGATCTTGAGCATCGTCAGGTTTTTTTGCTAGTATATATATATATATATATATATATATATATATATAATTCTTAGTTTCCTATCGTAAAAAAATATCGAACAGAGTGCTCGATAATAAGATTGTAATATTTATTTATAATATTACAAAAGTTATTATCCGCATGCTACCTACGGTTTTAAGCTGAGAGAGCGTCCAAGACGATGACAAAATACTAGATTCTCTTTGGTGTTAATTATAAACCGCTTTCTTATGTATACCTGCTTCGGCATTGATTAAATATAGCTAAAGAAAGCAAGGGAACGGTTTATAATTAAAACTCGATACCACCCAGTATTTCTTCTCGCCTGGGTCAGCTTTTTCATATTGAAACATAAGGTACTATGTTGATCTAAACTTTTATTTGTTTGTTTTGTTTTACATCATATCAACATTTAATGCCGAATCGAGTTTGATTCATATACTGTTTTACATTCATATGCTTGTACATAGACCAACCACTTTTAAAAGGTTCATTATAGTCTGTACTTTATTAGTTTTGAACGGTCCATTCATTGTAACTGCTCTGTGAAAAGTGTATTTTATAGCATTGTTTTAGGTTTGTTTTGTTTGAGTCATTTAATGCCGAATTAGTTGTTAAATATAATTCTAGATATAGGACAATATTTGTATTTTAAGAATAAATTGCACTCATAATACACTGCTCTTATTATACCTAACCCCCAACCCCAAATGTTGATATGATGTAAACTTGTATACAAGGCCGGTCCTATCAAGAACTCTAATCCTGAGTGAAGAATTATTTTTAACAACCAGATTTATAGTTTTAGTTTAAATAGAATATATATTCACTCCTAGGTCCATGCCTGGGTAACATTGCTCCACTGACGATGGACCTGGAAGAGTCCGAAAGCGCTTTGGGAAGCTATGGTAATTTTATCAGCCAGTTTCCGTCTGAAACTAAGAACCTAATCAGAAAAAAGGAAAGGATCTTGAAAAAAATAACCAGACACAAGATGTCCGTTATTTTTAATGATACTTGTATAAAAGAAAAGATGCTGCCAAGATACACACACACACACACACACATATATATATATATATATATATATATATATATGTATATGTATATATATATTGCAAGAATATTCACAACAAGACGGATGAAATTAATACCATGAATATAACAGTTTTGCACCTCTCTTGTGTCCACTAGCATGGGAAAAATACAAAATATAATGATAATGGACCTTATGTCTAAGATACTTATTTAAGTTTTTATCGAAACCTAGTACATAATCTTGATTCTAGAAAGAAGCTAACATTTATAGCTTCAAGATGAATTTAAATTTAATGAATCTCACTTAATGTCTGTCTAATGACTATGGATCTTATTCAATGCAAATCTGAAATCTTTGAAGTTCATAATGGCAGGTGATTCCTAAAGTATGCCTCTTACCAAACCCTTTAAAATATTTCAAATAAACCGACATTTAGGGAATACTTATTAATTGATGTCTAATAACTATTGTTAAAACTTCATCCGGAATCATAGGTATCTGAATTATCCAGAAAGACTTTCACCCATTGTTTACTCCTATACACAAACACTAACTTCAACTGAGTATAGCCGGATTATGACCGCTTATGCCTAGCAGTTGTGTTCATAATTATCATAAATACTTTAAGAGGTGAATCCTGTACATACAAAAATATAAAAATATACCGATATTTAAATGTAGATATTTATTTGGAGAATACAAATCATAAGATGAGGACAATTGATTTCCCCAAACATAAACATTTCGCACTAATTTTATATTCCCTTACTAAAAATAAAATCAACATATAATGATACTAAACTTCATGTCTAGAATCCTTATTCCGATTTTGTTCAAAATTCCTTTCGCAATTTCGAACAGAAAACATATCTAACACTTAAGACATTAGATGAAGGGATCTTAAAATTAAATTTAGAAAATGTTGATTTATTGCTTCTAATGAATTTAATACAAATTTGCAACATTCAGATTGTTAGATAGAAGGTTGCGCCAATATTAGAACCCCCAACTCATTTTAGAATACCTAATACGACCTGAAATTTAGGTAAAATTTATTAAGAAAATTGTAATACCTATTGTTAAAATAGCAGAACATCAGTGGTATTTATTTTTCACGAACGGATTCGATCCACTTTTCGACATATTTGCATCAAACAAAACAATATTGCATAGAGCCTGCATAAAGATTCGTAAGGTCTAACAGATGTATTGAACAATTCATGATGATTGTTTATTTAGCTTAGAAGTCAATACTGGATATATATATATATATATATATATATATATATATATATATATATATATATATATACATATACATATATATACATATATATAAATATATATATATTACTTAATATATATATATAAATATATATATATATATATATATATATATATATATATATATATATATATGTATGAGTAAAATATAGTGAATAATTAAATACTATGAACTTAATATAAAATTAAAAACTCTAAATTTTTAAGAGAAATAAATTACATTGCCTGACATTAAATAATAGTATATATTCATATAATATGCTCCAATTATTTAGTCTTTGGTTAAAACGTTTACAATTTAAGATTAACCAAAATAGGTGCAATATTTTGTATATATATATATTTAAAAGTATATATATATATATATATATATATATATATATATATATATATATATTTATATATATTTATATATATATATATTCTTTGTTATAGTTTTTTTCCAGCGATAGAAACATGGCATTTGCAACTTCTTAAGCGGTAACAACATTGCATTATGTGGCCCATTTTAATTGCTGTACGTATTTTATATTATATATTATATATATATATATATATATATATATATATATTTATTATGTACGTAAGAAATAATTAATATATATATATGTATGTATATATATATATATAATGATATATATATAATGATATATATATATAATGATATATATATATATATATATATATATATATATATGACATATTTTTGTATTTTATTTTTATTTTAGATGTTTTATGTGGTGCCCGTATATTTTACCCTAATATAGTAACACACTTAAAAGCCTAAGTATATTAATAAGTGAGTATACATTGACATACTCTCGCGCCACGAAATGTAACTCACCACTTATTGTTGCATTAAATAAACAAAGACTAATCACTCGGTTGGTTGGAGAAAAACATCATACGTGATTTCTATTATACCATCCTAATTCAGATGTCGGTTGGTGACATCAAAACTACAACTTGCGGTCTCATCAACTATTTTCATAGAAGTCAATATTAAAGTAATGTCTGCAAATGGCCATCGGATTTGTATTTAATTATTCGGAAAAATACAATTGAAAGTGAGTCTACTGAACATTACAGCTTTTCTTATATCATTTTAGTACACTTTGCGTTTTAACACAATATTCTTTTCATCCTTTTCTCCTTCTTTTTCTCATTTTTATTACTCCTATAAATTCTTTGATGTATGATGTAGGTATGTGTATATATTTATATATATATATATATATATATATATATATATATGGTACGTCAATGAAAATTAATAAGACCTGCAAATGGAAGCAAACCATATTTTTGCTCTATCCAGTATATTGAGCTTTCCTTATTTCACAATAGGTCCAACTCTCTAAAAGTTTACCTTTTAGTTATAATTCACACACATATATATATATATATATATATATATATATATATATATATATATATATATTTATATATATATATATATATATAAATATATATATTTCTACGTACAGCATAATCTCCTAAACTAATAAACGGCTCATAATTAACGTCACAGCATGAGTTTTCTAATATATATTCTCGGCAAAACAGTGTGTAACAGGGCCACATTTTTTGAAAATTCTATGATTTAACTCGTATTCTCGCCCCCAAATCCTTTGAAAGTGACTCAGATACAAAACCTTTAATATGCATAATATTAACATATATTAAGTGATACATTTTCAAAAGGATCGGTGCGCACGCATGAGCGTAAATAATGTGGGTTCTCTTGGTAAACTCCTTACCTATTTAACTCATCATTTAAATTATGGAATATGCATTATTGTAACAGGGTGAGTAACGTGGGGCCCTTGTTTATATTTTTGTTAAAGTTAGCATTTTGAGGAGTGCCACTCAAACCGTGCCATACTCCCCACGGAAGGAATCAGCAAGAGCATTTAAAACTAATCCTATATTTATTTCTAATACTTGTCCTGGGACGGGTATTTTCATGATACGCCGTGTGGTTAAGGCGTCGGATTTGAGTTGCAAAATACTTGTAATCCGGTGTTTCGAATCGCATGACCGGTAGTGAATAGTTTTATCTCTATGCTGATGAGTCCCGATTATTAAAAAGGACGAAACGTATACGTACATAGATAATAAACAATAACACATATTATATATATATATATATATATATATATATATATATATATATATATATATGTATATATATAATGTGTAAAGCTTTTTCATCGTTAATTCTAATATAAAATGTTATATTAAATCCTACCAAGCACAATCTAATCTAAATATAAAAATAAGCCAACTAGGAAATACAATTAACTTTAATTTATGCTATACTTGTCGATTCGGTAGCAAACAATAGAAGCTAACAAATGAAAGAAATACCAAAGAAACATCGCTGATATTTGGCCTTTCTTTCCAGTTGAAAACGTTTGGCCTTTCACTCTTTTGTATTTGTTTGCCATTTGTGAGTTCACTTGTCCGTCGAAGCAAATGATTGACACTAAACGAACACACGTGTGTGTGCTAGCAAAGGTTAAAAGATACCGGATTAGACATGGCTGAAGGACCGATATTGATCGGAGGTTAACCTGTCCAAATGTATGATTACGTCGTGGAGAAATAATATCATCGTTATTCAAACATTACATAACTGGATCGAAAACTAAGTACAGGAAACATTTTTAACACGAATCTCACTATTTGACTCACATACATATAGTATAATGCTCTGTTTTCAGAGAGGAGTAGAGATTAAAAGCGGTCAATCACTATGTAATTGTATAGTATTTGATTAAAAATTTACAAATATTACAACAGAATGCATCAAAAATGGGCATTATGACATAACGACCGAGAATAGCCACTTCCGGCTCAGAATGTATTCAGCAGTCAGCGGTAAATTGAGCAAATCAGTTCTCTGTGTATTTTACACATACGAAAATATAGATCAGCACATAAAAAATTGTGAACCATCATTTCTTTCATTGGATTTTTTAAATAACATTTTTATTAAACATTAATTTATTACTAGCAAAACCTACCGGCCCTCAGAGCAGCACTTAATTGGGGGGTCGGTATAGTTAACCGATATATTTGTAACACTAACCCTAAGTCCCACTGGCACGTGAAAAGAGTGAACCCTATCTTCCGAAAAAAATAAAACACAGAGTAACGCACAATTCACGTTAAATATATATGAAACTGATCCATTACTCTAAATTCAAAAATATATTTTTCTTCTTTCCATTTTCCACGGTGTTCACACGTAATCGCCTAAAAAAGCAGAATATTTATAGAGGGTAGCGGAGTGTGTTTATCTGCAAATTTACCCATATTTCATTTTTTTAATTTTACATGTTTTAACTGTACGTGTTTTTATTATTTTACTTTTAAGCAATTGAGTTAAGTTGTGTTTTATTTTTTCGCGTGAAAATTAAATAAATAGTCTGTTTAAAATTATCTAAATAATAACATACCTTATTTTTCATGTATAAATAAAAAAAAAAATTAAAAGTGTGGGTATCATTGTAGATTAACACCCTCAGCTATCCCCCCCCCAAAAAAAAAATACGATTCTATTTTTAGAGTACGTGTGGATGCCTAGAAAATCCTGGCGGCAGTAGAAACAAACAAAAAAATAAATGATAGAATTTAGAGTTGGGCATCCGTGTCACATATAAATTTAATTTAAAATACCCTCCATATCTGAGCCATTCTAGGGTTTTATGGAAGTTAACCATATTTTTTTGCTATTGGAGATAAATTCTGTGCGTTAATTCGGGGGTGCATGGGCCCACTCTTTTTGACGATTACGTGTGGTTTTACGACCTTGCCAGTCGGACTTAGGGTTAGTGTTAACATATATTAGTTAACTGACCTAATAACTTAGAATAACGCTAAAAAGTTTAAACTTAGCAGAGGGTGTTAATGTAAAAAAATTATCAAAGTTTGTTGTTAAAATTATGAAATTATCTGAGTAAAACATTGTTTTAACTATACCCATCCCCAATTAATTGGATAAACGGAAAAACACTTTCGCATTCATTCATTTGGAAGACATGAAAAAATTGAGTTTAAAAACATATGAATGTATTTTTTTATTATTTAAAAAGTTGAGAGGAGTGGGGGAACTTTTAGTTTTTCTTTATTATAGCAAATATAATCATATCCAATAGTCGTCGTTGTCGTCGTCAAAAACAACAAATTTAGTTTTAAAGATGGAATATGTATCTAAAGAAAAAAGTGTTTGGGATTGCGTTCAATGCGGAGTGTAATTTAAAAAAATAAATTATTCGAGGTAATCTAAGTATTGGTTCGTGTAAACACACGCATGCTTAAAATGTGGCCGGAAGTTATTCGAATTTCAAAACAATTATTTTAAACGTTCAACTTTTTCCATAAAATCGTTGACTTAATATTACTAATACTACTAATAATAACATTAACATTAAAATAACTTTTGAATATATATATTAGAAAACAGTTAAACTGAAATAGAAATTAATTGTTCAGAATATTAATTTATTAGACAGTGTTTATAAAATTATTAAGCTAATGAAGCATCGGAATGAATGCGTTTACGCAGTGTTCTGTTGGCTGTATATAGTGTATTTGAAACTGCTTAACTGTATAAGTGAATTAAATAAACTTAACGTTTTTTTTATATAAACATAGTTAGGATTAATAGAACAATATATTGCATTTATTCATTTAAATTATTGGAATGTTTCCTTTTTTACAAATACTCAAAGACAATATTTTAACTAAGGCCCACCCCCTCACCATGCCAACAATGGCTTTCAAAATAATAACTTTATTATTTAGAAAACTATTCTTTACATGAGGAGGAAGTGCTTTGTAAACTATTGTATACTTTCATCTAAAAAATTACTAAACAAAAGAATATGTGTTTTTGTCCAAAAACCAGAATAATTAACAAATATTTTGGCGGGAACATAATATAGCAAGAACTGACTCTTGCAATTAACCGCGGACTGCTGAACACACTCTTAGTTGAAAGTAGACATTCTCGGTCGTAATGCAATTATACCACAAAAATGTCGTATTACTACTTAGTGAGGTTCATTTTATATTCTAAGCACCATGTTTTATGTCCGTTACTTTTGCCGTGAGCCAAACAACATTTTAATGTCAATATCGTCTCTGCAACACTACATAATCAGAAAAATCCACAAAGAATAAAATGTTCTTGGAATGAAATGTCTTCAAAAATACCTACACTATACAGTGGGTCATTTTTTTGCCGAAAAAAAATAAAAAACAAAGGAAAGAGTAAGTTCACATGTGGGGAAAATCACTAGTACAACATTTTAATTAAGGAATGTTATTGAATTAAAATTTATAAACGTCCGCACAACTCTTACGATGTACTAGCTCGGAACTGAAAAATAAAAAATGGCGTACTAGTGAATTTCCCCGACGTATTATATATATATATATATATATATATATATATATATATATATATATATATATATATATATATAGATGGACACCGACAGGGAGAGTAACATACATATTAATATTAGATTAATCTATAATAAACCTATACAATAATAATCAAATAGTTGAAGAAAATGAAATTACAAGTATCTAATGAGTTACGTGAATAAAAGTTAACCTCATTCATTCTATTAATAATATGAAGTTACATCAAAAGTAAAACTTATTTAATTTGTTGTCCAATTATATTATAGATTTGATATATTCTCGTTTCGTTGCTGAATTAGTTTCTGGAATCCCTATGTCGATTCATCAACTATCGCGGTTGCCGATGCGACCACGTTTTCGTCGTCTGGACATCAATCGATGGTCGATTGTTACTCATGTACGACGGGGTGCGGAACGTCGCTGAAATCAAATTCTCAAATGGACTGTCTTTTCTAGATTGATAAATGGAAGAAAACACTGAACAAAAAGTTTACTTTGAAAACTGTTTTTTTTATTGGGGATACATATTACATTTTCACTGCACGGAAAAAGACAAAAGGTGTCTCCTCTTGCCTTATCCATTAGACCATAGTTTCAGACAACTTGTCAGCATCGCTTCTATTTTTCTTTCTCTAACGCCATTTCCTATCTTACTGTCTTTTATAACTTCGATTCCGCACTCAAAGTTGTATTGCTTGTTTACCCTTTTAACTTAACGAGCAAATTTTCGTCCTTGAGCGTTATAATAAAGTGAACTCAACCTTTAATACTGAACCAAATTAGTTCATTCACCTACTTTAATGGACAACATAACCTTCCATTCAGTTTTCAAAAGGCATTTTGCGGATATACAGGGTGGGCCAAAATAAGGGTCCTATCTTTAAATTTGAATAACTTCCACAAAATAAAAGTTAAACTCACCAAACTTTATGTGTGTGTAGACTGACCCTTCCGAGATTTTTTGAAATAAACAAAACAAATTTTAGCCGAAAAACACTTCTTAAAACTTACAAAGACTAAAGTATTGTTTTTTACACTGTTTTGAGTTTTTTAAGCAAAAATAATGTTTTCTAAATAGGGCGCCGTTGGCGGCTTCACACTCTTCGGCTCTTTTTAAAACATTTTCCATAACAGTTTGCAACATCTGAGGACTTATGGCTCTTATTTCTGCTTCAATATTTGCTTTTAGTTCCTCAATATTGTTTGGCTTATTGGCATAAACCTTTTCTTTGAGGTAACCCCATAAGAAGAAGTCAGGAGCTGTAAGGTCGGGTGATCGTGGAGGCCATTGAATTTCGCAACTGCGAGAGTTTCCAAATATACCCTGTAAAAGTGTAAGGGTATCTCTCGCAGTGTGTGCTGTGGCTCCATCCTGTTGGAACCACATCCTGTCAGGTTTGGCGGCAACCCACGGTTGCAAGAAATTTTGCAGCATTTCTCGGTAGCGGTCACCCGTTACTGTTACCTGATTTCCGGCATCGTCTTCAAAGAAATAGGGGCCAATTATCTCTTCAGCAGTAACGCCACACCACACCGTGCACTTGAGTGGATGTAATGTGTGCTGCTGAATTATCCTTGGGTTCTCCGTACCCCATATTCGGCAATTTTGTTTATTGATGAACCCATCAAGATGAAAATGGGCTTCATCCGACATTATTAGTTTTTTGAGAAAATCGGGATCATCATTGGCCAAATCCTGGAGTCGCATAGCGTACTCAAGTCTTTTTTTCATTATCTCGAGGTTGAAGTTCTTGAACTAGCTGCACTTTATATGGAAAATATCCTCTTTCTCTTAGCATTCTCCGAAGTGAGCTTCGAGAAATGCCAAGTTCTTTTGATCTCCTCCTTGTGGATGTGGATGCATCCTCCTCCAAACTTCTCTCCAATTCCTCGAAATTTTGAGCTGTTCGTACAGTACGAGGCCTAGCACTTCTCGCCATGTCGGATATTCCTTGTTGGTCCCTAAAACGAGCAATAATTCCTCGGATTGCTTTTGCCGAAGGAGAGTTTCTGGTGTTGTAATGACGCCGATAGATGAGTTGAGTCTCCGAAATCGACTCATTGGATTTAAAGTACCACTCTATTATGAGGGTACGTTCCTTAGGGCTAATACGGCTCATGCTTGCTTCGGAAGGGGTCCTTTACTTATTCTAAAAATAAAAAAAATCAATAAATAAAAAAGTTATGAATTTTTAAAAATAGGACCCTTATTTTTGCCCACCCTGTACTTTCTAACTTAATTCTTAGATACTAAGAACAGACCACATTTTCGAAACATTATGAAACAGCCTTCAACCATCCTTTAATTAATAATCGTTAAACACATTTTGTTTTAAGATTAGTAATTCATAATTTCAAAACCCTCTATTTAATTCTAGCATTTTCTTAAACCACTGAGGCTAATACTATCAGCATTCGATTTATCCATCGATTCCCAAAATTCAATTCACCTAAAACTAAAGACACACACACCTTCAAAATAGCCGCATTCTCCTATGTGCGGAATAATTTTTAAGTATACATCAATTCATAAAGATAATACGATAACTTATATTATATTACTCTTCTATATACACTGTCATATTGAAAGATGAAAATGCTGAGGAAGTTGACAACTACATCTACCTAGGGAATATGGTGAGAAGTGACGCTGATATAATGCCTGAAATCAAACGGGGAATCGCGCTTGGATGGACAGCCTTTTCCAAAGTAGACAACATCATGAAGAGTAGAAAGTCAACGATGAACAATAAGCAAACAGTGTTCAATGAATACATCATGCCTGTTATGACATATTGTAGTGAAAAACGGGCACTTAATTATGCAGATGGAACAGTTGAGAGTGGCACAATACAACATGGAACGCATTATGCTTGGCATCAGTTTACACAATAGAAAGATAAACGTCTGGATCAAACAACAAACTGGAGTAAACGACGTCATCGCAACCATACGATTGGCAACACATAGATGGACAGGTCACCTTTCAAGATGTACAGCCAATAGATGAACATATAGAGCAATTGAATGGGCCTCGAGGCAATGGAAAAGACCAAGAGGAAGGCCAACAACTCGGTGGAGAGACGGCCCCGATAGCCAACTAGATGCTACGTGACCACGCCTATCCAGGGATAAAACAAGATGGAAAGGAAACAGGGAGGTGCTCCTCCACCAGGAGTGAAATTAAAAAAAACAACTGATTATGATGATGATGATGATGATGGTGATGATGATGATCATGATCATGATGATGACAATGATGATGATGATCATGATGATGATGATCATGATGATGATACACGGTTATTCCCATTTCAATTTCTTCCTTTACATTCTCATTAAAACGAATAAACTTTGTATAAACTATTTCGTCTCTCTCCTTCATTTTCACTTATTTAAAACTACGAAAGCACTTAATACAAAACATAGAGAACGAAAATCTAATATTAGACAATTGAAATACAAGCGCATGTCATGTATTTTGTCTGGGCCTTTCTCATTAATCCCCCCCTACAAAACAAGTTTGATTATTCACTCTTTATTTTACTTTATTATCCTATTTGCAAATGATGTATCCATTTATTTAATTTCTATATATCTTAAGCGTCGTCGTCATGTTATCGTCCTTTCTTTTTCCATCTTATAAATATATATACTTGTTTAACATGCTTTTATTTCGCTATGACTCTCACATATAAATGCTTTCAACTGCTCTCTTACTTTTGCACCCCCCAAAAAATTAATCGCAATTAAAATTATCTCTAAAATTTAATTTTGTCAATTAATTAATAATATTTTAACAATGAATATAATCAGAAAATTCAGCAATTTATTTGAATATTATCATAGTCACGTGTTTTGAATTTTGCACATCGGAATTGCATTCATCATATATTTTCAAACGATTAATTGTTGTAACATGATTTACTTGCATTTTTACATCTGATACTTGTTTAGGATTTTCTCATTCCCGTTTATGCTTTACCTTTCTTTAGCGTTTCAAACCAAATCGCTCAATTAGCTCAATATATTTTTTTGTAAATTAGTATTTCCGTGCATGTTACGTTCGTATGCACGTCACAATATATTTATATATATATATATATATATATATATATATATATATATATATATATATATGACTAAAAGTATATATATGTGGATATATATATATATAATTTAAACATTTTTTTAATGGATTCGACTACACACTTTAAAATGCAGCAACATTTTTTTTAAGTAACGGATACATTTTATTAGACAGACGAACAACACAGGTAAGGAGGACTTTTTTCTTTTTTTAATAACTTATATAAGTTAGCAAACCATTTATACTTAGGTTTAGTATACGGAACGTTTATGTTTCTGTCTTTTAAGGGAAGTGGGGTCTGATCAACTCTGCTGGGAAACCATGAAATTAAATACTGTCTTGTTTTTAAATTCCCGAAACAGTTTTTCATGGTAAACAACTGATGATCCCTTAAATAATGTTAGAAGCAAACTAATATAATAACTGAAAAAGTTAAATTGACTTACATGAGTGATTTTCCACTGAACGACTTGAGACTTAAGGTTTTTTTACAATTTTTTTTTAATATAGTTTTAATGGTTGAGAAACCTCCAAGACTATATATATGTATATAACATTTTCAGTTACTTATTTAAAACAATGAAGAAGTTATCTTGGCTAGATTCATACGTCTTTTAAAGATAACTTACATATATTGACAAGTATCCATGATATAGTTTACAACTACAGTAATAATTAAGCTCAATGATCAATAGTTTATATGAATCAAAGCTTTCCTTGTGCATATTTAAAGAGTTCAAAACATGTTAATTATGCTTTCAAATATCTGAAACATATGGCGGTAATAAAGACTCAACTGCACCATAAGTACGGAATCTAAATATATTTTACAATTTATCAATTTTAAAACAGTGCTTACATTATATTAACATATCATTCATAGCTTAACATTGAGTTTGGAAAGAATATGGAATAAACACAGTATTTTACTGATTCTTTTAAAACAAGCAAATGTAGTTCAGATGAACAAGTTTTACCATCCACTTTACATTTTAATAGTGTAGCGATCTCATGAAATGTATTGTCCTAACTTACCTAATTTAAATCGACTTTTTAATAAGTTTTTATTAAAAGAAAACAATGAGTGTGTAGTTATTAAAAGTAAAAACTAATTCACAAAATTTCTCTTAGGCACCTTGTTTAGGTTATAATATATTGCATTTTCTAATCAAAAGATTCAGCCGCCGATTACCTATATATATATATATATATATATATATATATATATATATATATATATGGGACATCGAAAAGGAAAAAACAAGATATATTTTTTATACATTCATCAACGTTTCATCTTTATTATAAGACTTCCTTAGGATGATAATTTGAACAAAATGTCATGCAAGTACATCGATATTTTGGATTGACATGATGGGTTGATAAGGAAAAGTAGTAGCTGTGGCTACTTTGAGCGCTGGAGGAGAGTCCAGGCTGCTAGAAATCAGTAATGGCGAAGAATGAAATGGATATGGGCAGCTTTGAGTGGGTACCATTACGGCAGCAGTGAAAAAGTGAGTGGTGAGAGTATTAGTGAATTTCCCTTAGGGTGGGAGAGAGGAAAAGGGGCTGTGGCTTTTGTGTTGGTGAGGTGTGGCATGGATTCTGAGAGGCTGGGGAAAGATGAGGGAAGGGGGAAACTCTGTGTGTTTGGCATGTAGGTGGAATCATAGTTTTAGAAAAAAGATTTGAAGAAATGAATATAACTTGATAGTGGGCAGGGGTGGGTAAGAGTGTGAAAGAAATAGTCAAAAGCTGAGATAGGTGAGAGGGAGAGGGGGATATTTTTTGTATATATATATATATATATATATATATAGATATACATATATATATATACTATAAATATATGCATATATATATAAATATATATATATATATATATAAATATATATATATATATTTCATGGGAACACTATTGCTATCAAACGTTGACAGCCGATGTTAATAGTTTAAATAATTTTCATATACATGAATGATGAGCGGCGAACCATTTACAGTAAACGCAGGTTCATTTTCCAATGTAATTTACTAATTTTGTATGATTGAACAACACTTTAAACGGTTTTCTTGAAGTTTCAAGTTCAGATTTATAAGGCAATGTTTTAAGTCATTATATTTAACGTAATATTGTCAGCTAAATTTTAATTTATTATTAGTTGAAAGGTAATATTACTGAAAGAGAAGCGACTCGATTAGATGGTGATGGTGATGGCGATGAAGATTATACTGATGATGATGATGATGATGATGATGATGATGATGATGATGATGATTACATGATAATATGATAATGATAACTATTACATTTTCCGTTAATCAAAAATTAAACGCCATCCCTACTGTTTATTTTTAAATTACATAAACGGAGTCTGTATCTTATTTTATCTTTATCAATTTTATTTTTCATTTTTCTGTCTTAACTAATAAAGGCGCAAAAAGACAAAGTGACTATTTAAAATTTTCACAAATATATAATTGTTTTAGTTGGACAATTGCTTGCTTACTATTTCGTGTGTTAATTTCATTGTATAACCAGTTTAATGCGGACTTCATTTATATTTTAAGGCTCATACAAAATCCAATCCCTTGACTTGAATATCGAAAAGTCCATATAAAATAATAATTTTGTCGAGTTTTTCTTAATTATGTTCATACACAGTAAATTTCCTCAACACGAACTATATCAAGAAACACCATGGCAATAATCTTTTTTGTTGTATTTCACCAAATTTCTAAGAATGTGAAATGAAAATTGTTTCTCTGTTTGTTCTGTAAAGAAGGCTACAGCTATGTTATTTGCTGGCCTGGGTAGTTAGTTTTTTTTGCGAATACTTTTATGTAACTCCTTAGACAGAAAATACATAAATCAACTCTTCAACACATACATGAATTACACTTTACGGCTGGACAAAACTCTTTTCCTCATTAGGTAAACTGATTAATAAGTTCGGGGTGTAAATCCTCGCTCAACATTCTTCTTGAAAATAACTTTCATTGTATAATAATACACCCCCCCCACACACACACCCATATATATATATATATATATATATATATATATATATATATATATATATATATACTATTTTATTTAAAATATTTTTTGAATTTTACTTTCATACACATGTGTTTCATGATTACGCAATTTTCATTGTAGGAGATAATAATTACTGCCAGTCGAATGAGACTAACCAAGTTAGAATGTCACGTTTGACTCTGCAGCCTGATATTCAACCCCTTGCCAACCATCAGTTACCATGAGAAAGAAGAGAAAAAAACTAATATAATGTCTAGTCACAGTAAGCTAATCGTTATAGTGTTCTTAGGCGAGCCGGAACATTTCATTATTCTAAGATTGATAGCTTATTGATTCTCTTAAAGACCGGGTCCTTGTATTACTAGGGCTATAACAGTATTTTATTTTAATTTTTTATTTATTTACAGACACACGTGTTTCATGTTTACGCAATTATTAGTGTAGAGATGATAATTAGTGCAACTGAAATATATTTATCGATATTTAAATAGAGTAAACCGCCAAAGAAATTCCCAGACACTAAGAAACGATCGACGCCTACATGTTCGCCGTATTTAAATGGACAAACGTTAACAGCTTCTTTAAACTAACGATAATTGCATCTCGTCTCATATTCTTCTAAGTAATAGTTTCCTGTGGAATATACATTATAGTATTTCCCAATTGTGTTGTGTCTATGTTTTTTTAATCCTTTTGGTCTTGTTTTTAAATTATGTATGTGCAAATATATTGTTTTTTTACTGTATCGATAAAGGGAAAATTGACTGTCTACACAATCAAATCATTATGTTTTTCTATCACATATAAGTTGTATAAGTGTCTTTATATATGTGTACACACACACACATCTATATATATATATATATATATGTATATATATATATATATATATATATGCATATGTGTGTGTATCTGTGTACATGTATACATTTCTAATTACTTTTATTTTTTACTGTTTTTAATTATTGTGTTGGTCTTACATTTATCTTCTCAATA
The DNA here is from genome assembly GCA_963556195.1 of Sepiola atlantica. NCBI lineage: Eukaryota > Metazoa > Mollusca > Cephalopoda > Sepiida > Sepiolidae > Sepiola > Sepiola atlantica. Next base: position 59,258,263 of record OY744518.1, on the reverse strand, counting down.
ATAAGTATTATTCTTATTACTAAAAATAATTTTTTTAAATAATACTTTTAGAATATTTGTAATTAAAAAAAAATAATGATGAGAAGAATTACATAACAGTAATTAGAAATACGTTCATATAGGATGTTAATAATAAAATAATAATAAAAGTAATGAAAATAGTTATTATACTTTTAATAGATTTACTCTATACATTCTTTATTTTATTTCTATTTTATAAATAAATTGTGCAATATCTCATTTAATCTTGATTTTTTAAATACTTCATATCTCACATATCCCACATTCTCTTTAAAGTTGAAATCTATAAAATCCCTTACTCTTCTCCTGGATTAATATGGTGAATTAGATTCAACCACCTATCAACATCATTTAATGTTTTAAATATACCTAATTATAGTACGGGCTACTCTTAGGAATACCATTTGGCCTTTTGGCTAAGATAAAAGTGTAGTATCTGTTCCGATGGATACTGCACCCCATAGACTGGCATTGTCTTGGCCTTCGGGCCTGATTTACGCCGGTCTATGGGTCTGTCCTGTGCAGTTCTAGGAGGTCCACCCTCCCAGGCTTCGCCTACCCTCTTTGTGGAGTAGTAAGTTTATTGCTTACTGCCTGAGGCGCCCCTACCAGGGAATGCCGACGGGGCTGACCAGGCAATTTTTAAACCCCACTTTCCCGACCCGACCTTGGGTCACATCTTACTTGTGGGAGTAAGATAAAAACTGGCCTTGTGCCTAACTCCTGGAGAGGAGTAAATCAATACTCTTAGGAATACCATTATATTTTCAATATATTCCGTTACTTTTTAGCATCTTCGGACTTATTGTGTTGTAGACATTTATACTCTATGTATTTCAACTTGTATTAATCTAAAATAATACACTCTACCTTTAATATATATATAACAAAAATAATTGTATTATTTTATTTAATTCTCCTGGTTTCTCTTTCTCCTTTTATCAATTTTCTTCTCCTCTTTTACAATGTTTAAACCCACTGCTTTATTTAATTGTTACCACCATCTTGTACCATTTTAAACTATTATTTTTACTTTTACACTTACCAATAATGTAAGAGTTCGAATGCAAAAAGCGATAAACGCCATTTACAAAATCACGAAACTGTCCGTACAAAAAGTGTTGCATTGCAACACTCGACGACACCATCAAACAATGTGTTACATAATATGATACCGAAATAATTTTGTTTTGATTTCAATTTAAATCAGCATTTATTCGAAGTCTACATTTAATATATTTGTGTTTTTATTGTTCAGGGTCTTAATTTAAACGAATTGGATTTATCGCGTGTTGCTTTCGAACTCTTCAATTATTACTTTACTGCTGTAATTCCCAATTTTATCATCTCATATACAATATCTTACTTCACTTCATTTTATTTTATCTCTACTTATATTATCCTAACATTGTTTATTATTGTAAACATACTCTTATCGTTCCTAATCGTATTCAATGCTACCATTGTTTACATTTCTATTTGGTTTTGATTGAATAATATTCACATGTGTTTTACACCTACGTAATTGCTCTCCCTCAATTCTACCTCTATGATGAACTTCTGGATGTTTTAATGTTTTTTAATCTTTTACTTTTTTATGTTTTTTATCTTTAATTTGTTCATTAATGTAATTCGCTGTCCTACTCCTGCTTCGAAATTCGTGTCAGTTGGACTGACTCTTTTATACGAAAATCTTGTGTCTCATTCGACGAAGCTTCTGTACGTGATGGTATAAAAGGCGCTGACGAAGACTCTTTTTGGTATCATAAAAATAACCTAAGAATGAACAATAACATTTTTCCAAAAAGTCTTGGAAACGATCGTACGCCGAATGCTTGTTGGTTTTTAATTCTTGGAACAATGTTCAAATTATATTGATCTAAACTAACATCATATATATATATATATATATATATATATATAAATATATATTCACTAAGATATACAATGAGATCTGAGAAGGAAAGCTAGAAGTCGAACGTTCGCGCATGCGTGGACGTTATGGGGATGATTATTTGAAAACATCTGCAAAAAGCCAATGACGCATTAATGCAATGATTCGTCTATTTCAATTGATTGCATGTGTGCATTCTCAGAACTAGAATAATACATTCTCGTGATTAATATTCAAAGACGCCGTCCAACACGTAGCTTACATCTGCCTCCTACATCGGTGTGATTCGGTTAGCAGTATCTGTGTTATTCCTTCTCTTCCGAAAAACCAGCTACTTCGATGACGTCAATGATCATCTTAATAAACTGATTGTTAACAGGATAGAAGGAATGTGTCTGCTTGCAGACACGATTAAAAGGTAGGAGCACGTTGGGTATGACCATCTGCCTATTCCAAGCAGATACTCACTCAGGAAAAGATGGGCAATATCGATTTTTTGCGAATAATGACTCCGATTCTATTTCTACTTTCTTCGTCTTCCAATTTACTTTGAAATCTTTTACTTTATAATTCTACTGTAAATTCCGTCTTCCATTGATGTAAAACTTTCTATATATAAACGAAGATAATTGTTTGTATGTTTGGTGTCATATCAATTTTTCACGCTTTACCCAGTTGGTGGAGACCGTAACTCCATACAAATTACATAGAATGGTACTCCGAAGAATATCTACAGTTGGACTAACAAACTCCAACCTGACTGTAGATTACAGTAATAATAAGTTTGATGATCATCTCTTAATGATCTCATATTGTTGTTTTTAATGCTTGATCTTTATTATGGAAATGTAAATTAAAATTAATTTCGTAATGAAACACACTCAATGTGAAAATTCATGCGCATAACCGGTGTTAGCATTTGTCATGGAGATGTGCATACTCTGTCCCCCAATAGTGGAGGCGGTTTATAATCTGTTCACAAAATTCAGGAACACATTTAGAAACCTGGGTTAGACAGGATAGTTAACGAATATATATATATATATATATATATATATATATATATATATATATATATATATATATATATATATATATATGCGTGTATTCAGCAGCGTACTTTCATTTAGGAAAACATTATTAAATAACACAGAGTGTTTTTGGTTAATAATACTTTTTTCAATTCTAGGTATAGACGATTGAATATTTCGGTCAAATTGGTGTATGTAAATTCCGTAGGTTTTTGGGGTCATTTTTCTATCTGTATTTGAGATTAATTTCGATTTGATTCGTCTAATCAACTTTAGGCGGTGTTAGCCTTGGTGTGTTTACGAAAAAACATTACGCAAGTAAGAATTAATAATCAATTTCCCAATTATATTTTAGACGAACAAATCCACCTACTGCAATTGACCAACCTCTGGAAATTTACTTTAATTTTGTAATGTATTTATTTGTTAGTCTTATTCTCACAACGTTTCAGCCACTGTTACCTCCGGCCTTCTTCAGGTATACACCTGTTCGAACTCGGGAATATTACTGTCTAACTGAGGAATCTGGAAAAAAATTCGAACATAACCCATTATCTAATCAACGGCGGTAGCATGCTCTCATTGTGTCAGACATGACTAGGAGAAGTCTTCAGTAATTCGTAATTCTTCGTATCGCCCGCACATATTATCGAACCTTCAACATTCAGATGACTATCACTGAGAACTGAAGTGTATTCGTAGTATATCAACTGCGCCATGGGACTAGAGTTCGAACATATACACCTAGAGAAGGCTGGAAGTTACGGCGACCAACACGTTGTGAGAATAAAACTCAAGATAAGAACAGTAGTCCGAATAATCCAAATTATACAAATTATCAATCCTCATCTAAAAATTCAGAAACATAATATCAAATAAACAAATAAAAATTTAAACATGAAACACGAATTTGTAGATAAATGTAGATATATAAATACACATTTTATGTATTCAAGTTATGTTTAAATAAAATAATATTATAATAAGAGTAATGAATTATTATAATTACTGAACATTGTATTAATTTTATTTATCTATACAGTGACACGCCGTAACTTACTCTAAACCGTCATATAATTTTAAACACAAGTAATTATAACTTGTTTTCCGTGAAACATAAACACACAAAACAAGCATATTCTTAATACTTAAAATAGCACAACAAACGACGTTATTTTAACTACGAATAATTAGAACGCTTTATTTGTGGCGTTTTATATATGGAATGAGAACCAGTAGTATCAGTTATAACTAAGAAACACAAATAAGCCTTTAATTAATTGCAATATAATGTAAAACCAAAACATAAGTAGAAAGCTTTATCCACAACTTTCAAATTTAATCACATGCATGAGAATATATTGGCGTTGTCAGTGAAGAAAACTTCGTCAGCTAGAGTCAAGCCAGATGAATTAAAAAAAAAACTGTTTTCGGAAATTTAGAGTAAAAACTAACAAGTTTGATCTTGCATTCAAATGCAAACAGATCTGCAGAATAGGAATACACTTCTGACGATTGAAGTGTTAAATTGCAATAAGTGTGAGCATAAACCCCTTTTAATAGTTTAAAGAGATTTGATGTTCGGGTTTCGGCATGGAAAAATCTCGTATATATATATATATATATATATATATATATATATATATATATATATATATATATATATATATATGTTCATATATATATATACATATATATATATATTTATATATATATATTTATATATATATATATACATATATATATATATATATATATATATATATATATATATATATACATATTATGATGACTTCAAAGCCTTCTGCAACGCCTTCAGTTAACGACTGTATTAGGGTCCGGAGTTTAAGGGTCACATTAATTACATATCCTTGGGCAGATCTGACACTGATGTCGATCATTTGTCTGGGTCAAGCAAGAAAGCAGAAAAATTGTATTATTGTGTACTATCCTGTGACGTTTAACGCCACACACTGATCAGCATATTTTAACACTTTAGGTCATGGATTCTGTGATTCTGTGCCTGGTTTGGTAAGAACACAGCTGTAAATGAAATGTTTCCATGTGATTTAATGTGTTTAACAATATATGTATATATATATATATATATATATATATATATACATATATATGCCTCTCACATGTGTTGCGTATATATATATATATATATATATATATATATATATATATATATATATATATATATATATATATATATATATATATGGGAAGAGAAGGATGAAGGTAATCCGACGTGATGGGAAAATGAAAAAGGAAAACCGAAAAAAATGGATGTTTTTTATGTGTACATCAACGTTTTGTCTTTATTTATAAGACTTCATCAGGATGATAATATAAATACATCAGGATGATAATATAAATTTTTATTCTCCAACAAGTACGGACGTCCACCCAGTAGTGGCCATTATTTCATTTTATTTTTCATCCCAATATGTCTACCCTACATGTATCTGTACTTGCATGACATTTTTTCTCTATATTATCATCCTGATGAAGTCTTATAAATAAAGACGAAACGTTGATGTACACATAAAAAACATCCATTTTTTGGTTTTCCTTTTTCATTTTCCCATATATATATATGCGTCTCACATATGTTGCGTAAAAGCAATAATCTTCTATAATAAATAGCATTCACGAAGTTTAAAAATAGTGCGTGAAATATATAAATGAAGAAAATACATAACGTTATGATATCTTCTACTATCAGTAACGACTTTGGTAGCGCAGTGGGTAAGCATTATGCCACTGCCGAACATATTTTGGAGAGATATAGCGTTCAATTTTGGAATTCCAGCGTGCATGCACTGTTAAAGTTTAGCGATTAGTACAAGTCGTAATACAACGTAATATATATATATATATATATATATATATATATATATATATATATATATATATATATATATGTATATATATATATGTGTGTGTGTGTGTATGTGTGTGTGAAAATATTGTTAAACATAACAAAATTCTTCTGTTTAACTATACATTTTTCTATTTTTTTCAATTTTTCTGATAGTATTTTTTGTATTAAAATAATCGATACTTCGTCGAATCATTCTTAGGTGTAAAAATCAAATGAACAAAAAAGCTGGAGAAAGAAGATAATTTTTAAAAAGACGGCGGAGAACCGCGCAGAAATCGTTTTTCGCATTGTTCCAGGAAGTCGTTTGCGATTTTAAATTCAGTAACGATGGAAGGCATCACAGAACAACATCTCATTACATTAAGCATTTTAAAATGTTACCACTGGTTTCATATGTGATGTTATTAATTTTGGGTTGTTGTATATATATATATATATATATATATATATATATATATATATATATATATATATATATATATGTATATATATATATGTATATATATATATATATATACATATATATATGAAGTTGATGTTCGATTATTTAATAAAGCAAATGTATATGACAGTCTTACAAATATATGTTTGCCGTATTAATTCATACACATACTCTAAAATAGAACTTTCACAATTCTTAAACGTATTAAATAACAATAACTGACTAAATCTAGTATCAGAACAGATCGAGTTATATTTAAACACTTCGAACTATCTTTTGACTAACCGTTATAGTTACTTTCTGTGAATATGTTGTCATGTGATTAGTTCTACTTTTAACAGCCTAACACACGCAGCATTACAAAGGGTATATACATGTTACGAATTTGAAGCGCACTCTGCGAGCGTCTCGCGAACGTAAATATGTAATCTTGGTACCGTTGCATGCCCAGAGTTCTTCACGCAGGTGTGTATTTATATTGACACACGTATTACATTCCAATGGCAATCCCTTACGAGATAGCAACACTTTCAATTATCTTAATGCAACCAGAAACATTAATTATACACCCATTGATGATAGCACGGAATGCACTTTGGGAAGACAGACAATATCTTTCAAGCACTCTAGTCAGATTTATATCAAATGACTTACGATGAGTAACATAGTATTATTATGGTAAACATTAGCCCTCATAAACAGAATGTCTGCAAAATATGTATAGATTCGCGATTCAAATCAGTGGATCAAATAAGTGAAACAAAACACGGATCTACGAGATAAGTTTTTACAATGTTATTCTTTGATTTCCTTATAGTCTATTTTTAATTTTTAATTTATTCCATTGTTCGTTTTTGTCAATTTACCGTGATGTTTTATATCATACTTCATAATTTGTGCCCAATATTATTCTTTTTTTCTAATAAAGAATTATCATCTCATTTATTCAGCTTATATTTCCCATCACATGGACTTTAGTGATTTCTTTGGTGTGTTTTTCGCAACATATTTTTCATTCGATGTCAAACTATTCTTTAGCTTGTAGGATTTGGGTTTTTCGGACTACATCTTGTCTTAAATTCTATTATTACAAAGTTTCGGTCGATGTACCCCCCCCCCCCCGATCTTCTTAAGGTAGGTCTTGTAGAATTCGGGAATGTATGTGTCGGGCATAGAAATCTGTACGGAATTTCGAACGGTAACATTTATGTAATCAATGGGGGTAACTTGCTGTCGTTCTATCAGAAATGACCGGGTATATGTCTTCAGTATTTCAGATTCTATTCTTAGTATCGCCTGTACTAAGGATTGGACCTTCAACCGTTAGAAGACTGTAAGGTAGAACCTATTATTACTTATCACTTTTATTCGTTGTGCTACGGGTACAAATCTAACAAAATTTCAGAAAATAATATTTTTTACCTCTGCATTCATCATTCATTTTTAACTTTTATCGAATTTACAACTCCTGTTTTATGTTTCGGAATTTTTTAGATGATGACTTATAACATTTATTATTCGTATCATTTGGACTACTGTGCTGATTTTTTATGTTATTCATACAACGTTTCAGCTGATGTAACCCAGACCTGCTTCAAATGCATCTTTTCGAACCTCGTAATCTATCTGTCGTATTTTTGAATCTGTATGGAATTTCAAATGGGACGCTTTAATTACGAATTACTTCTACTTCTACCAGGTAATGGTTTATGGAACTAAAAGAAGCTACCCTGGGGATTAAATAAAATGTTTCGTTCGAAATTCCGTATAGATTCCCGAGTTCGACAGAAGAATTCCTCAATTCTACAATATGCATTTGAAGAAAGTCGGACGGTTACACAGGCCGAAACGTGGTGATAATAACACCCAGCATTAGAAAAGTAGTCCGAATAACACAAATGATTTAAATAAACTTCTGTTTTGTTTCTTAATATTTCATGTAAAACTTCTTCCTTCTAGAAGTGTCTATTGTTTTCTTTATTCTCCGTTTGTATAATTTATTTTAGACATCTCACGATTTCTGGAATCCCCCTGATGTACATTCATTCTGCTTAGAGATCTTTACAAACCAGAGTATTAACATTTATTATTAACTAGCGGAACCCGTCGCCCGGCGTTGCACGTGAGAAAGTACTACCTATTGCATGACGTGGAATAAAAAAGAAACGGTCTATTGTTGTTCCCCCCCGGCTCTACCGTGTTGGCGAATGCTATAAATTAAAAAAAAGAAAAGAGTGGTAGAGTAGAATGGGATCGAACGCTGAAAGTAGCGAAATTAAAAAAAAAAGAAAAAAAAAGTGGTAAAGTAGAATGGGATCGAACGCTAAAACTGGTGATCATGAAACCTGCTTTCCTAACGACTGCGCCACGGTTTCGAGTAAAAAATACATGTGAAAATATGTTAAGTAAGCTAAGCCTAATCATGAGAATGCGTGTTATGTTCAGATTCAGCAATGACACTGTTTATGTCATTTGTAGATGATGAAAATGACTGGATGTGGGCAAGTTTTCTATAATATGCGTGTTAAAGGTTTATGATTTTGAAAATGTAAATGTATCGGGGTCTAACAGTATATTGGCGCTCATTGAAATAAATAGGATGTCGATTCGATCAAGAAATTCTAGCCACCATGTTGAAGTAACAAATGTTGCAGGAACTGTGTTCGTTCATTTCCTTCGCTTAATTCCGGAATGAATATAAATGTAGAAGTCATAGGTAGAATTTGAAATAACGTACTCTGATATTCGCGGAAAATCATCGGAGTGTACAGGAGCGATCATTAAGTCATTGTGTATTGCTTTATATTATGCAGTAAATTAACACCAGGGAAATAATAAATAAGAACGGATGTTTTGTGAAAATTAAACTGTGTGTATTAGTTCTCGGTGTCGATGAGGGAGAGTGACAGTACAGAATTGTTAGGGAGGAAAGTTTTTGTCTACCATCTATATGGAGTTGGTTTTTCGGAGGGACGTGGATGGTGGGCCGAATGTAATATTTAGTGTTAGGTAGAAACAAATGATAACAAATTTACTAAAACACGCTCGAGTGAATAAGTGTAGTATAGTGGTGAGTTTAGTTGCCTGTGATGCATGTGGTTATTTTCCTATACTCCAAAAAGGTACAGGGGAAAACGTCTCTACTTTATATATTAGATATCTGTTGGAGTGTTTCACAGGATGTTACATAATGCTTAAGGAAATGCTGTATCATTTAATAAATACAATGGAACCGTAGCCAGAAATATATCAAAGTAATGCAGAAAACGGCTAATTTAAAATAATTTGGAAAATTAGGCTCATATGACATATACCAGGAGCTTTTGGAAATCTTAGTTGAATTTAGCGTTTATTCTGAGATTTAAACATTGAAACTTGTTCCGCTAAAAGATATGTTTGTACTTTTATTTTTACTGCTTTTCGATGTAGTACCTTCTTATAGGAGGTTTAGAAGTTGCCAAGAAAAGATTAATATGAATATAATCGCCGTTGGGAGAATTTTCCGGAGTGGAAGTCGGTATTGAGTGGGGCAATTACGGGGTTATGTATTTGACAGAGGGGGTGTAGCTAAACCATTATGTGTATCGGTAAGTCCAATTTATGAGTAGTGCTTGTCTGCTGTGGATGCACCCTTTAACGATTTCATCTGGGATATTCAAACATACTGTATGTGGGCCAATGATGGCCCTTACTATATAGTATTTCTCTGCGTCACACAAAGAACATCTCTTTATGGCTGGGGAGAAGGATACTCTTCTCTCAATTAATTTCTATTTGATGGTGAAGGGTGTCTTTTCATTTTTAAGTTGCCATATCCGGGTCACCAGTGCCCCACTAAATACTGATTTCGACTCTGGAAAATTCTCCCAACTATCACCCCTCATAAATATAAATAAAATAAAAAATAGGAAGAACTACCTTAATCAGCCCATATCCACACCATTATTTAAGAACAATAATTATAAGTATCCCAAAAATATTTCTCCAGTCATTAAGAGGGTAGCATCCCCATTTCACATTATTATTACTCCCATTTCTCGGTCATAATGCTAATCTCCCATATCTTCCAAACACATCCAATCTTGTCGACCCAATCCTTACTCTTATCTTTAAATGAGTCCTAATCTGTATACTAATAGTATTACTCCCATAAGCCTTCACTATACCTTAGTTAATAATGTTAAATCCCGAATTCAAATCATTCAAAAACCCTGCAGAGTTACTGCCACTAGACCGTCCGGAGGATATCTTTATTGTAATTCCTTTGGGATTGATTTAGAGTCGTTTAATCCGGGATTTAAATTTGAATTTAATGTTGTTTCTTTAACCTTTTTATCTCTTCATAAGTAAACTCCTTAAACCCATTTTCTATCCCTTATTTTCCTTAGAAGACACATAATTAAACCCCAAAACCGCAACAGCCAAATACACACTACTTATACATATTGGCTCACGGGATTTATATAGAAATATTTGTTATTTATTTATTTTGTTAAAATCTCTTTAACTCTTCTCCAGTTTTAAATCTTTTAAAATAATATCCCTCG
>OY744518.1:59177438-59242438 GCA_963556195.1 Sepiola atlantica | reverse complement strand
TGATGAACCTTGAAAATAGGAGAAATAGAAATAATATAGGAATAAATTATGCAGCTGGTGTTCTATTCATAAATCCTGATAGATTCTATATTGGCTCGATGAATGTTATTTGTGAACATTACCAGGTTCTCCGATTTCAGGGAGAGTTTCTGAATTACTGTCATAATGGAAAAGTTTCACTTGAGTCCCTCCAAGAATATCCAGTCATTCTAATGGAATTGCTTGAGGGAAATGACAGGGATTCAAACAACTTTAGAAACAACATCAGTAAATATAACTCCTCCTTTGTCTTTGCTTTCTTCGATGCTGCAGTTAATCCACTCCCAGGGCGTGGTCCATATTGTTTTCAATTGCAAGCACAAATATATCATTATGCAACAAATTTACATCCAAATGAAAATTAAGAAAGAAAATATAGACAGCTCTATATAATTCAAACAAATGAAGCATTAAATCTGAGGTTAAATGTTAATCAAAATTTTAATTGCTTATATTCAGTTTTCGAGAAAATATCTCAGGCAATGGTCGATAATCCTTATGCAGCGGCATAAAAAAATTAGAACTATCGAACTTGAAGCGCAACAGAGGGCTACATTACAAAATATTCCTCCCCGAAAAATAACCATGCAATTTATCGCCGGCCCTGATGCGAGGAAATATAATAATCCAAGAAATGATGACATTGCAGCAATATTTGTCTGTGATGATGGAGCACCTCCTGTCCATCGTGACATTATAGTGTATTTTGAAGGACAACACAGAGCGAGAGAGGATATCCTACCTCTCTTGCAATATTGATGCAATGATTTACCATCGTCTCTTTCCTCATGGTGAATTCGGATGGCACATAACAATTCCTCCTGTAGAACATAGGAAAACTAGAGTTCGTAACAAGGTTACTATGCAAACATTTTATGCATATTGTCTAGCTATAAGAGGTGGCTTCAGTCCAATACATAGTGGTGGAAAACTATTTCAGCAACATATAGTTGATGGTTATGTTAATGTAGAAGGTTGTCGTTGTAAATTCATTGCAGAAAATGAAGCACAACTAAGAGGTGCAATGTATTAAGGTTTGATGGATCACCTTGCAAGAAATAATGAAAATGAAGATCCCTGAGTAACTGTCATTTTGCCATCATCCTTCACAGGGAGCCCACGAAATATGCAACAATGCTATCAAGATGCAATGGCAATAGTTTGCAAGCATAGAAGGCATGATTTATTTATAACATATACTTGCAATCCAAAATGTCGAGAAGTAACTGAAAACTTACAGTCTCATTAAACTGCACAGAACATACCTGATTTGTTGGCACCAGTTTTCAAACAACATCCCAATGAATTAATGAATGACATAAAGGACACAAATGTACTTGGACTACCTATTGCTGCAATACATGTAATTGAATTTCAGAAAAGAGGTCTCCCGCATTGTCAAATGTTAATCATGCTGCGTGAAGAAAAGAACATTAGAACTAAAGGACAACTTGATAACATTGTTTCAGCTGAATTACCATCAGAACATGATCCAGAATTGAGAGACTTAGTGAGAAAACTCATGATTCATGGACCCTGTGGTACATTTAATCTCAATTTAATATGTATGCTAGAAAGAGAGTGTCAGAATAAAGTTCCTATGCCGTATCAGGAAGAGACTATTACACATTTTTCTGGATATTCTCTTTACAGACGCTGAAATAATAGAGATTCTGTTAGAGTGGGTGTTCATGAGGTTGACTGCAGGTTTGTAGTACCATATAATAAATATTTAGTCAGAAAATATGGTGTTCACATTAATGTTTGAAGTGTGTATCTCAGTAAAAAGTGTGAAATATATTTTCAAATATGTCTAGAAAGGCCATGATTGCGCAATGATAGAAATGAATATGAATCACAATGAAACTAATGAAAATGGATATAATGAAATTAAGCAATATATTTCGTGTAGATACGTATCTCCGCCTGAAGCATTTTGGCGTTTGTCAGAATGTAAAATGTATGGACAGTCGCACACAGTTTACCGACTGGCCCTTTATTTACCTGACCAGCAACAAGTAATTATAGGCCGGGTGAACAAAGACAGGCTGCTGCCCACGAAGAAGGACGATACACGCAATTAACTGCATGGTTCAAACTTAACCAAAGTGACGTGGAGGCAAGAGCCTACCTTTATATTGATATCCCTGAATATTATCTATTTAATAAGCAAAGCAACACTTGGACCAGAAGACAACGTCACTGCCAAATTGTAACGAGAATGTAATCTGTCAGTCCTAGAAATGCTGAGAAATCCCATTTAAGGATGCTTCCTCTTCATGTACCAGGTGCAACTTTTTTGATAACTTGAAAACTGTAGGAGGTGAACAATTGCCGACCTTTAAGGATGCATGTATTCGATTTCAACTGCTTGAAGATTACAACGCACTAGAAATGGCTTTGAGTGATGCAGCTATATATCAAATGCCACGACAGCTTCTTAACATGTTTGCACTAATTTGTTTATTCAATACACCACGAAATGCCTTACAGTAATGGAATGATAACACACATTTTTTAGAGAACCTTTTTACGCCAATATGATAACAATGTTGCAGAAAATATCGCTCTGTAAAACAGAAACATGATTTTGAATGAAACCGACATGAATTATGTTATGCTTCATCAACCAGAACCAATCAGAAGTCAATACTGAAGTACTTAATATTGAGCATAGAGGTGTATTTAATAGTGTCATTAATGCTGTAAGTGAACTAGATAGAGGATTAGAGACTAACCACCGACTGTTTTACTTGGATGCACCTGTTGGTTCTTGCAAACCATTTCTATTCAACATGATTCATGATTACCTGGTGGCTCAAAATGTGGCTGTTAGTACTTCTGCTTGAACAGGTATTGCAGCGACACTATTGAAAATGGTAAAACACTTCACAATATCTGCAAACTTCCTGCTTCATTGATTGAGACAATTACCTGCAATATTCCGCCTAATTCTGACCAAGCAAATATTCTCAGGCACGTGAAAGTCTTCATTATTGATGAGGCGTCGATGACCCCTCGATATGCATTAAATGCCATTGATAATTGGTTACAAGAAATTATGAATAATGATAGCATATTTGGTAGTAACGTCATCATGTTAGGTTGAGACTTCAGGCAAGTTCTGCCTGTGGCTCCTAGAACTCCACCTGTTGCAGTATTGGATGTATGTCTTAAGAAGTCTTCAATGTGGCACAATTTTCATCATCTTTAACTTTCTTAGAATATGAGGACTAATTAAAACGAACAAGTTTTCTCACAATAGCTGTTACAAATCAGAAATGGCCGAGTTCAGAGTTCACTTGATAACGTTCTGATGTGTATTTAACGACTCTTTAATATCAGACATATTTGATAATTGCACCCAGGACGCCATGAAAAGTAGAGTTGTTTTGTCACAAAAAATGCAGATTGTTTGGAAGTTAACGAAGACATTCTACGAATACTACCAACTGAGAGCAAAACATGTCTAAGTATAGATTCAGTATCATCAGACAATGAAATTGAAGCCAATAATTATCCAATGAAATTCATAAATTCACTTACGCCTTCGGGAATGCCTCCTCATCGTCTCAATCTTAACATTGCATCTATTATTATGCTACTTCGAATCCTGTCAATAACGCAAGGACTATTCAATGGAACGTGTTTACAAGTATTGTAGATTCATAACCGCAGTATTCTAGTTTTAATCATAAGTAGATGTCCTGCTCAGGAGCGAGTTTTAATTCCAACAATTAAATTTAATCCCAGTCACGCAAATATTCCATTTGTTCTGCACAGGGCTCAATTTCCCATCCGCGTATCATATTCATTGACCTTTAATAAAGATCAAGGACAGACTTTCGATAAGGTTGATATCTACCTACCAAAACCTTGCTTTACATATGGACAACTTTATGTAGCATCCTCAAGAGCAAGGTCTATGAACAGTGTAAGAGTGAACATTTGTCCTCAGAATAATTCTACTCATGGCCAGAGAAGAGGAACTACCTTCACTAGAACTATTCTATATAAAGAAGTTTTGAAATTGTTTCATGTATTGTTCATTTTTTAAAATAAATATACAAGTCAAATCTTATATATTATTAGGTTAGGAGCAAGATAATTAGTATTGAAAACATAATTTCATGTAATTCACACGGGTCCCGCTTGTTATTATTATTATTATTATTATTATTATTATTATTATTATTATTATTATTATTATTATTATTAATAATATTATTATTGTTGTTGTTGTTGTTGTTGTTGCTGTTGTTATTGCTGTTATTATTATTATTATTATTATTATTATTATTATTATTATTATTATTATTATTATTATTATTATTCAAATTGTTGCATTATTTCTGGACAATATGGCAGCGTTAAAACTACATATTCACAGACATTTTGCACGACTTTATCAGTGATGGATTTGTGTGACATTTTATTTTCTATGACTTTTTTCTGTAACTTTATTTTCTGTGAAGTATTTCTGATGTATTTTTACGTGACTCTTTCTCCCTGACTTTATTATACCTAAACATACAAATATCTGACGCATCTAGCATATTTGGTTTTCGGGGAAATTTAACCAGAATTTAAATAAAATACATTTTTACATTGCATCTTGGACGATCACATCTTTTTTAAAAATCAGAGGAGGATTATACCGTACGTACAGACACGAAACGAGACTGAACACCTGGGTTTTTCAAGTTCGAATCAAGTCGGTTCTACAGTACCACTGTCACTTAGGGATGTTGGCAACCTTCTCGGTGTCCTTCTCATAAGTACCCGATGTCTTTCCAGAAAGATTTCTAACTAAAAAAAAACATCGAGGAAACTAATTCCAACACCAGAATCATCTGATTCACACGAAAGAAGAAGAAGACACGAAATGCATTTGTATAATTATATTGATAGTAATTAAACATATACGTATTCGAATTTAACATCACCACCTTACTGTGACACGCAAGATGACAGTTAACTTACCTAATGTTTTTTCCGTTTATCTTTTAGGAAATAGAGAAGAGTATGAATAACATTAAAACAATTCTTAAATTTAGAGATACATTTTTATATATTTTTTGTACAGGCATACTCTCCCCAGAGAGCTTCGCCACATAATTTATAGGATAATTTACTTTCCAAAATGTTATCTCTATTGTTTACTAATTATTTTAATTTCATTATATATTTTTTTCGTCAAATTGATCTCAATCCGTTGCTATTCACATGCGTATGTGCATTTGTATCTCCAAAATCAAACAGCAATAATCGAGAATTAAACAAGAAACGAAGAAACTATTATCGCCGAGTAAATGAATGAAATTAGAGTAGTGAGATCGAAAAGAAAAAAGAAGATAATTGAAGAATAAAAAAATGTAACAACTTATAATGTAGATTTGGTTATTTGGATTATTCGAACAACTGTTCTCATCTTTGATGTCTTCTAAGGGTTGAAGGTTCAATCCTAAGTGCGGGTTATACTAAGAATAATATTTTAAATTACTTGTACACGTTCATAGCTGACGACACGAGAAAAATCTATCCCCATGAAAAATAATAAAGGGTTCCGTTCGAAATTCCGTACAGAAAATTTCCCGAGTTCGCTAAGACACATCTGAAAAAGGTCTGAGATTTCATCGGCCAAAACGTTATTTAGTATAACCCAATGATAGAAATTATCAATCCTCATCTAATAAATTCCGAAAAATGTAATATAGATGTTAAATAAATAAAACATAAGGTCGCGGATTACGTAAAGCAAGTAAAAAGGCAATATAAAACGTAGAAAGAAACAAATCACAAGATAAATAAAAGAATTAAGAAAAATAAAAACACTAGCAGATATTGATTGCATAGAAATCGGTGCCTTAAAATAAATCTATATAATAATACACTTAGGTACTTCATGTTCGGACATACGTATTAAAAAAGGGATTCTCCCATTCGCAAATATGGCGATTGCTGATTAGGTGTCACTCAGGAATAAAATTCTGACATTATCTTTTTAAAATGAACTGCTCCAAAATCAATTTATGTTTTTCCTCCTTCCCGAAAAAATAGTGCATTTTAAATAAACTCATTTCGAATAGTGACATTTATTTAAAGCATATTTAAAGTATATTAACTGCTTGAAATAAAATTAGATTGCTGCACAATTAAATAATAAAATACAAAACAACATAGTCGTTTGATTTGTTTGTAGAATATCTCGCTGACAATGACATTTATTTTAACGGAAGAAGAGTCACTTTTTATATAATATTGACTCTGTCAGACATTTAATATTTGAAAGGGAATATTAATATTAAATTATATAATACCAATTGATGTAGAAAGCATCATGGAATTTACACAAAAAAAGAACGAAAGAAAGAAATAAGATATTAAATAAAATATAAAAAGGAATAAACCGCTCTTTGATGGAAAATATTTTTGATTCAAAGTTACTAAAGAACATTTAAAATGTCATAAAGTTTATTCATCCATCTACTCTTTATATCTATACCATGTGTGACCACTTCTCGTGTGTATGTGTATGTGTATGTGTATGTGTGTTTCGCTTCTACGTGACTTACACATTATTATGTGAGAGGAAATCGAAGATATTTCGAAAAGTTTTGAACGAGATAAACATATGCAAAGAATACAGATGACCGAGTAAATGAAACGAACTATAAATGAGGAAAGAAAACGTGTTGCTGTTTAGCCATTAGGTAAATGAAACCAAAATAAAGAAAAGGTAGAACTCAGATGTAAAATAGATATGAACAGAATGAGAATCGTGATACTAAATAGAGGAGAATGTATGGCATTTTAGAAAGAGGGAAACACGTGTCCGACGTAAAAGAACTAAGTGGATGCAGCTATGTAAAACTACAAAACAGAACGTATCGAAATATAACCTAAAGGAATGACATGCTGTACCGAAATGTAAGCTATTCATCCAATGTAATTGACCAAACTTGAGAAAAGGTCAACACAGGCGCCTCCACGATGCCGGCGATTCGTCAAGCTAGCGATAATATACGATAATTGGAAGAAAATGTCACCGTCTTTAGAAATCGGATCGAAACCTTAGAATCGCGATTAAAACCAGTTTCTATTAGTTGAACATAATGGAGGCAATTCTTGTTAAGTTCAAGAAATATCAGCACCAAAACAATAAAAAAGAGTGAAGTAAAGTTTGAGTTTGATCTTTTTTTTATAAGGATTCCAGATGAGTTAACACGAAGGTAAGTGTAAGAATCAAATCTATTTATGTGGCAACATTTGGAAGAAAGAAGACAAAGAGTGACACCTCCTGCCTTTTATAGCCACGTGGTATCTCATCGTTGTTCGAAGGCGCCGCGGGGCGGGGGATGCGCGTTCTGTTTCTACTAGGCGGGAAATCTGCAAGAGATGAATTTTTGTTGACACCCACACTTTATCATGGCAATGGTAAGAAAGTTACTGCCTAGTGCGAAACAAACATATTTAAGTTTCCCAATTTTTGAGATGATGATTGTTAATTTGTATCATTTCAATTATTCGAACTACTGTTTTCATCTTGGATGTTATTCCCACAACGTTTCGACCAATGTAACCAACACCTTCTTCAAGTTCTCTTGTCAAACTCGAGAATCTTTCGGTTTAACTCAGTAATCTGCACGAATTTTCGAACGGCATCCTTTATTTAATCAACATGAGTCATGTCTTAGAGACCTAGATGAAGCTACCGCTGTGGATAAGATAAAGGATTACGTTCGAAATTTCTTACATAAATTTGACAGAAAGATTCCCGAGTTCGACAAGATACACCTGAAGAATGTCGAGGTTACATCGGCCTAACGTTGTGATAACAATAGTTCAAATAATCAAATAATACAAAAATATTAAACATTTTCTTTTCATTTACATTAAATTTCATACAAATTAATAAAAAATAGTTTACTTTCTTACCCATATGAAAAAAGATACACATTTTATTAAATTTAATACATTAAATGCTGCATTGTAAATATATGTACTTTAGTTTTCAGCTTTTATTTTTAATAAACAATTATCGAATTTTAACTGGTGTGTATTACGTAGTTATTACGTAATCATCGCGGCATCGCTTTTACTACACGCCACACGACATGGTTGGGAATTTTATTTATTAAATTGAATTTAGACGTGTGATGCAAGTGGTTTTCGCAATGTTACCATTATAATATATAATTCCTTTACTTTATCACGAGGTAAACAAATCAATTTTAAGTTTCAGATACATAGTTCACTTTTTACATGATAAGAATTATATATTATCACATGGAGGCATAGTTATTGTAGAACTGTGAACCACTTATATAAATGGTTTAATTCAGTCACCTTCCGGTCGCTGAAATTGTGAGTAACTTTTTGAGGGATATTTTTATTTAGTTCCTACCGACATTCGTTGGACAACAGCAAAGGAATTGGATACATGCGGACAGCAGTGTATCCTGTATCATGCTGTCATCGTAATTATGACCCCATGTGCTCGAAGCATATCGGTTTTAATTATCACTCTCTTCGATAATCTCGTACGTTGGATCACTCTACTTGATCTTCTGTGGTGATCAAATATCGACACCATTTGCCACCTCAAGCTATGAAGCCTATCAACTTTGAACAGGAGGAAAACGATAGCCCGCTATGATAACAAAACAGTTAACTTTAGTAAAAGTATATTGTGCTAAAAAATAGGTTTAAATATGACATTTATGTATGTGCACTATATTGCAAAGAGGATGAATGTTGTACTAAGCGAATGCCAGGATGATTGTATAATGTAAATACTAACACAACATACGATATCTGTAAGTGACTGAAAACTCCTGTAAACTGGCATTGGTTTTCATAAATATATAGTTATGTAAACTTTGTTAAAAATAACAGAATTCGTCTGTTTAATTATACCATTTATTTTTAAAAAATTTTCTGATGGTCATTTTTGTATTGAAATTTAAAAAAATAATAAATCTTCCATAGGTTTTACAGGTTAAAAGGTTTCACGAACGTTTTCGATTCTTTGTCAAATCATCCTCAGGTGCCAAAGGCAAATGAACAAAAAAAAGCTGGAGAAAGTAGAGAATTTAAAAAAGATGGTGAAAAAACGCACACAGAACGTTTTACCGCATTTTTCCAGGAAGTCGTTGGCGATTTAAAATCTAGTATCTATCTATATATATATATATATATATATATATATATATATATATATATATATATATATATATATATATCAAGTAAAGTATCGTGTATGTGCGTATGTGTGTTCCAGCATCAAACTATTAATTTAAAATGTAAACCAAATGTTGATTTCTGAATCAGAATCTTCGTGTAAATGGCTTTTCGATGCCCGAGGTCCTTGAACCTTATTTCTAATTCATTAGTATGTAAACATAACATTAATAACAAATGTTCCGACATTTTTAACGTTCCCTTTTAAATTAACAACTACGTATCATCTCAGATAATTTTACGTGTATGACATGTTGTTTACTTACAATATAAAACACTTATGTGTGTGTATTAAAACCAGTAAACACATTTAATAAATGCTGACTTTAGACAATAAAACTATTTTAGATCTATGCGGGGAAGTAACAATGCATACGATGAAACTATTTACATAGGTTAAAAAATGGAAAATATTTGTCTTTAGCCACTCGAGACCAAATGTCTTGAGATCAAATAATTGCCAGTTGAGGGATGAAGGATCAACAGAACCAATGGTGTTTGATGATTGGACACAGTTCGAATACATGTGCGAACGGTTAAAGGCAAGCATCTGTTTACATTGGGATTGAAGACGACTAAGTAATAATCTGCAAAGAAGCCGTCTTTTGGTAATGTGTTCCACAGACAGGAAGACATTGCGAAGAAGCTGATTTCGTGGAAATTCCGACTGACGCAAGGCACTCGGAGGAAGAATGAAGAGTTTTTTTCCCGTTGTGATTGAAAACAAGTTCTCGCTTTGAATGTCATGCAGAAAGAAACTAGATATTGGATCCTAGTCAAGCACCTTCCATGGAAAAACAATAGAGTATAGAGGGTCTAGCAACGTCTAATCAGCGTGAAAGGCACTGTAAGGAACCTAAGAGATAACCCCTAGTAGATGTTGACCTTCTCTTAGTAATGGATAGTGCTCCAAGCGGTTCCTCCCCAGTCTCCCTAATTTCAATAAAACTGTATAAAGAATGACAAGGTAGTTTGTGTTAGATTATTCACGAACTAATAAGATTGATTCGTAAGTTCGCCTTCAACTCATAAGTGATAACACATGGAAACGCAGAGTCTAAAAATCAAATTATTTATTTTACTTTTTATGTTTTATTAATTTTTTATTTTTAAGATTAAACTATTTCTTTAAAATCCGCATTAGATTCGTCCTCTCCCTTATCAATTTTTTTCTGATAAAAACACTTTTCTCAATAGACAATCACATTTCAGGTTCGGTAATTGAATTGATGTTTTGTGAGGATTTCAAATTTGCAAATTGAATTTGAATTTATTATCGCTCGTCATAGCCAATAAACTATAAAATAGTTAAAATCCCAGGTTGACGGAGAAGGTCAAACAGTTTGAAAGTTTGGTAAGTAATGAATACATTGGCTTTTCGGTGACATAATGTCTACAATGTTTTGTTTAAATCGTTGTAAGCAATTGAATATGTATATCTGCCAAGAAATAGAATAGGTGCCAAATGGTTGAATGACATTAGGAAGGAAATACAAAGTTCGGCAAATAACGAATAAATCAATCAAGAGAAAGGGCGGATTTGGTTGGAGATTACTTACACCGTGATAACCAAAATGCATATTCTCAAAATGCGGCCAATCAATCTACGCGTTTAGCCATAAAAGTGAGGTCTCAGTCTAATATGTAACATACCAACCGACATCTTATTAAAATACAGAGGAGAAAGACCTGACATTTCCCGCCATTGAATTAGGATCACTACTATGCACTTTTTCACTATGCTAGTAACACACATTACTATTTGATTTTACTGACATCATTCTACCGTTTCGCTCCTTATAAAGTTGGGAAATTTATGAATTAGTGTCTTATCGTTTTAATTTCATTAAAATCGAATTAATATATTTGAAGTTTTAAGGATAGAACACGTAGATAATCGGCAGATAGAGTGTAACATAGAGAATCGGGACCATTTCCATTGTCTTTTCCGGATAATTGTATACATATGACAAAAACATTGATCAAAATAGGATACAGTTTAAGTTTTAAAGGAAGTTCGGTTCTCATAACTCCGTTAGGGTATTTAGCGAATCAAAACCTCTAAATTTCTCCCCTAGAAAATGTTTACATTAATAAAAATAGGATATATTTTAATTTTTAAGAGTGTTATACCCCTATAGCCCTCTTAGGTGTGTACTTAGAGATTCTGAAAAAAACTTCTATTGTCTTTCCTGGTAAATTTTACATGAGAATATAAGATTTTATGTAGATTTTCTAACCTTTCTCTCTTTTGAGAACACACACACATCAAACACATACACACTAACATTGAGTTTAACATATATTGATTAAGCGCCCCGGATAGAAAAATGTTTTTCAAAACTCGAGTGAGACACACCCCATTAATTGACAAACACTTTTATAGAGATTAATGAATGCATCTTATATATAAATACAAGTCAGTCTTCTCTACATGTGTGCTTTATATCTTTGCTATCAAAAGCAATATACATTTTTTCAGTTACTGTCTACGGCCACATATTAGTCCATGTTGTTTGAAAACACACTTTTACTTTTGTTTACTCTCTATGATTTTACTTTTAAGTGTTGCCCGATATCGTTTCTTTAAATGATCATGAAAAAAGGAAGTCGGAGGAGATATCACTCTCACACTCAGATCTACTACCACTGCAACAACACACACACAAAAAAAGACATATTTTCATACGAAATATGCACACCCCTTCTAGATACACGTTTACCCTGTGGGGGCATTTACACTAGATAATTCATAATTGTCCGACTCCAATTTCTGAATAGCAGAATGACTGAATGAATAAGAGAATAACTGCTGCTTTTTGGGGCTTCTTTATTAAAATATAAGTAAGTTAAATTACGCAGATGAAGAGAATAAGTTCTTTTAAAAGTGAATCGATATGAAATTTAATCGTTATTATTATTTCCGATTTAAAATTTCAATATCATTTAATATATATATATATATATATATATATATATATATATATATATATATTTCAAATAGTTTACCTTAAACAAAATAGATTATTATTGCTGTAAAACCATCCAACTTCTGGTTTTTATTCACGCTTACTAGAAGGTCAGAATTACAGAATAATTTTATTACGGTTTTCAAATAAAATTTCGATTTTACTTTTTATAGTGTTTAAAATCTAACTTTCAGTGAATGTAATAAACTCATGCGGCCAATTTCTCTAATAAAAACACTAGAATAACAATATATTTTTATTATAATTCTGTAATTAAATGTACTTTCACTTTTACTGTGTTTGAAATATATCATTCAATGTTGTAAACTATGCCGCCCAATTTGTTTGAGAAACGAACCGTGTACACAGACAACTGTAATTCATTTATTCATTCAAAGGCCCAATTTTAGGGAGCCTTTTAACAGTTTCGTTTCATGCCGCTATCGTTCCTTTTTAACAGTTTCGCTTCATGGCGTAATGGTTCCCTTTTAACAGTTCCACTTCATGGCGCTATAGTTCCCTTTTAACAGTTACGGATCATGGCTTAATGGTTCTCTTTTAACAGTTCCACTTCATGGCGATATAGTTCCTTTTTAACAGTTACGGATCATGGTTTAATGGTTCTCTTTTAACAGTTCCACTTCATGGCGATATAGTTCCTTTTTAACAGTTACGCTTCATGACTTAATGGTTCCCTTTTAACAGTTCCACTTCATGGCGTTATGGTTCCTTTTTAACAGGTACGCGTCATAGCGTAATGGTTCCCTTTTAACAGTTCCACTTCATGGCGCTATAGTTCCTTTTTAACAGTTACGCTTCATGGCGTAATGGTTCCCTTTTTACAGTTATACTTCATGGCGCTATAGTTCCCTTTTAACAGTTTAACTTTATGGTGCTATGGTTCCTTTTCAACAGTTACGCTTCATGGCGTAATGGTTCCATTTTAACAGTTCCATTTCATAACTTAATGGTTCCTTTTAACTGTTATGCTTCATGGCTTAATGGTTCCCTTTTAACAGTTCTACTACAGTGCGCTATAGTTTCCTTTTAACAGTTTAACTTTATCGCGCTATGGTTCCTTTTTAACATTTTCGCTTCCTGGCGCTGTGGTTCCTTTTTAACGGGTTCGCTTCATGGCTTAATGGTTCCCTTTTAACAGTTCTACTTCATGGCGCTATAGCCCCCTATTTTAACAGTTTCGCTTTATGACGCTATAGTTCCCTTTTAATATTTTAATTTTATGGTGCTATAGTTCCTTTTTAACATTTTCGCTTCTTGGCGCTATGATATATGCGTTCGGTTGTGGATCAAAGGTTTGGGGAATCGTGTCCATCAGGTGGGGGTAATAATATTAGTTTATTCTTTAACCTTTTTGAGTTTAACCAAACAGTTACCTAATGTACATACTTTTATTTAGAGGAAACGAACTTTTCAAATATATTTTTACAAATCGCTATTATTACACAAAATATTTACAGAAATCATTTAAACAAATTATATTTACCATAGTGCATGTAGGTTTATTCTGTAAATATGTTTGTTATTTCTATGAATTACTTCTTGCATGTCACGTATTGTTGTTTTAATATTTTAAAATCATTTGCTATTTTGTATATATTAAATCATTGCAAGCTGTTAGCAATACTTACACTCAATAATTTTATAAGTCGAGACGAAATCTAAATTTGTCTAACTTCCGATCAACATCGGTTCGGTACACCATCAATTCAATCTGCCTATAAAACGATGAGGATGCTCTTCAACTCTAAGTGTAAAATATCAAATAACATGCCAATTCTAACTAAAGCGTGACATACCAACGACAATAATATTTTAAACGTAGGCATAAAAGACGGAGACTAATCTTCTTACTTTACCGTAATTAGTTTTGTAATGTAAAATATGGCTAGAAAAGCTGGAAATAATCTTTTCAACCAAATTTTCGATTCAAAATATCAAAGTAGAAGTATATTTTATGATAAAATTAAAACAATCATTGAATTAGAAAACAACAACTTATAGTGGATTAATGAGATAACCTTCGGCAAAGCAATATGCACATTTATTAACCACAACATGTCTATCACATACATATGATCAGTGTATTAAGATGGTATTGCTCTTCTATTTTGAATATGAATTTTAACGTTTTCCTCTACCTGTCAGTTATATATAGAGATGATAAGGAATATCTCTCACTGTGGCAACTGATTCAATGTAACAAAAAGCAAAATGAAAGAAAAAAAGGGAAAACTTTTTTGATCTAGTTTCGCTGTTGTTTTTGAAACACTTACTAGTAAAAGAGTAACCTCCATGCACTAATATGTCCTTGTACAGGATGATATAGCCTGTTCAGTCTACAAGTAGATGTGCCCATTCAATTTGCGCGTTTTCAAATTAAAATGCTATAGGTTGACGGACAAACCTTTTTATTGAGATTGTTGGAGTATCTAAAATGTTAAATGATTTACTTATTAAGTTAATTCAAAAATGTTTTCGATTGAAAGTATTATTTGTATTAATTATGATAATTAAGTAATATTTAACATTAATAACTATATTTTATTAATATTTATTCAAATTTAAGTATGTTTACATATTTGTATGTAGAATCACTTACTCTTTCGAGTTTACGTTATGTTTTTGCAAATGGTTCAAATAAGGGGTGGACTCTCTTCGTGAAAATTCACACACCTGCGATTTTTATGAAATTTTAACAATAAATAATAGACTACATTTAATAAATATTCCCATAATTCCAAATTCTATGGAATATTAAAAAAAGGTGTACAGAAAGCATACTATTGGTACAGCGTTCCATTCGAATCTTTAAATATTGCAGTTTTGCATTAAATTTGATTCATAACCATGAGACACCGATTGAGAAAGATTTCCACAATTTAAATTTCTTCTTAAGATCCATTCAGCTTTAGCATTACAATCTAAATATTTTCCAGAATTAAAATAATGTTATCGATTTTAGATAATAATTTAAATAAGGTTTCTAGACATAATGTTTCTTAGCATTATACAGGGTGTTTCAAAAGTCTTGGGAACATTACAAATGCGTATATCTCATGAACTATTCCAGGTAGAAAAATGAAACTGGTGCCATTTTAAAGCTTGCTTTATCAAGTTTTTGGTCATACTAATGATTTTCGTGTTATCTTTCCAGGTGCAGTAATGGCGTTCTCTAAACAAGACAAGGCATTTTGCGTCCTCCAATTTGCAAAGACTGAATCGTGGACATGTGTTCAGCGTGCATTTCGCAGGAAATTAAAAAAAGAAGCTCCTGAAAGGAAATCCATTGTCAGATGGCATGCTAAATTTGTGAAAGATGGGTGTTTGTGCCCAAGTAAGCGAACAGGTCGCCCTTCAACTTCAGAAGATGCAGTTGAGCAAGTTCGGACAGCCTTTCAGCGGAACCCCCGTAAATCAGTGAGAAGAGCCAGCAGGGAACTTCAGCTTGCTCCAGCAACTGTCTGGCGTGTCTTAAGGAAACGACTGCAAATGGTACCTTACAAGCTCAAGTTGGTCCAAAAGTTGAAGGACACTGATAAGCCACTTCGCCGTGACTTTTGCATTGCAATGCAAGATAAGTTGGAAGATAACGGCTTTGATGACCGGCTTGTTTTTAGCGATGAGGCGACCTTCCATCTGAATGGCAAAGTTAACAAGCATAACACTCGCATATGGGGTACTGAGAATCCTCATGAACTTCTTGAGCACGAGCGAGATTCACCAAAAGTGAACGTGTTTTGTGCAATTTCCAAGAAAGGTGTCTATGGACCGTTCTTCTTTGAAGAGGCAACTATCACTGGTGAATCCTATCTCAACATGCTGGAAGACTGGTTAATGGCTCAGTTGGAACAAGCAGAATCTGATGACTTCATTTTTCAACAAGATGGTGCACCACCACACTGGAGTCTTAGAGTAAGGCAGTTTCTTAACACAAGGCTGCCTGGTAGATCGATTGGGAGATCTGGGCGAGGTGATGACGTTCTCATGCTCTGGCCTCTTAGGTCTCCAGATCTTACCCCGTGTGACTTTTTCCTTTGGGGCTTTGTCAAGCAACAAGTCTATGTGCCGCCCCTTCCAAGAGATATTGACGAACTAAAGGCTCGAGTAACGGCAGTTGTGGGAACCATTGACGTCAAGATGCTGGAACGCGTTTGGAAGGAAATGGACTATCGACTAGATGTCTGCCGTGTGACGAATGGTGCTCATATTGAGCAACTTTGAATATTCCCCACAAAACTTGAAACTTTAACCTTTCCAACGGTACCAATTTCATTTTTCAACTCCTAATAGTTTTTGAGTTATTAAAAATCGTTATGTTCCCAAGACCTTTGAAACACCCTGTATATTGATTTAAATCTTTGTAATTGATATAAGATTCGTGCGACACTGTACATTAAGGGAATTACTCTCCCTGTTTTGTGGCTGGTATTCTTCTAGTACAATATATAATTATAATTAAAGAAATGTAATATATTTACTACAATAATCTACATCTACTGTTGTCATTTACCCTCGGCTAAGAATTTATTAGAAAAAACGAATGAGACTGAAATTCGAATATAAATTCACGTAGCGAGTGTCATCGGTCATATCATAACAATAAAGATGTTTTCCTAAAATGTGTATTCAAATTTAGTTAAAAAATGTTTTTCATTCGAAAAGTAAGCTTATCCATTGTGTTCATTAAATGTAAACGCCTGGAATAAAATACTCTATGAATAGACAATTTCTGTACATACAATATCAATTTAATATAGATCATGAGATCATTGTTTATATATATATATATATATATATATATATATATATATATATATATATATATATATAATGAAATGAGTGATGAGTATAATCAATGGGAAATAACAATATTTATTGAATCAGCAAGAGTTTGAACAAATTTTTTTTTTCGTTTCCTTTACTATTGGATTCTCAAATATGCAAGCTTTTATCCTCAATGGGGATTATAGGGATAAATCAGTAAAGTTATAGTACTGCTAGCACTAATTTGAAAATATAAAAACATATTAAAAAAACACAAAATTAAAGAGCAAAGAGACACAACTTCGATGGAAAAATGTAACATGCCCCAAAAAGTTACGCAAATG
The DNA here is from genome assembly GCA_963556195.1 of Sepiola atlantica. Lineage (NCBI taxonomy): Eukaryota > Metazoa > Mollusca > Cephalopoda > Sepiida > Sepiolidae > Sepiola > Sepiola atlantica. The sequence goes on along the minus strand of OY744518.1, from coordinate 59,225,058 downwards.
ACACTTTCTGGAACTGCACTAGTGTTTTAGTTATGCATTTGTTATCGTGATTAAGAATAAATGTGTGTGTTGCTTTGTCGGAATGTTATATGTTATAATTACACACACACCGGTTCCGAGGTGAATATTTGCCTGTTTCACTTGTGCAATATATAGATTAATCTCTCGGCCCCATATGTTTCCTCCATTGGTTTCAATATATGTACTACTTACTTGTACTTCAAAAATAATTCACCCAGAATGGGTTGATCCGGTCTCATTCATCCTCGCTACTGAGTTCCTCGCGAAGGCCGATCCAACCTGACGATTTGAGGTAAACAATTGAGTGATCTCTAGCCACTCATGGGGCAACTCCATTGAAACGGGGGCTCAGGTCATCAGCAGTCAGGGTTTTCGTTGTCCACGCGATCGCTTTTTCAAATCCTTTTGAAGAAATTGACCCAACCATCGCAGGCGTCTCGTGGAGATGACTTGTCGGAGGAAGATAATTACAATGTATGAGGGCTATATGACACGAACTATTGTAGTAGAGAGTTTATAAACCGACTATTCTGTACGGTGGTAGCATCGAGATATGCAGAGTGTATCTGGTAAATAAAACAGATCAAAATAGAAGAAAATACATTAGCAACTGAAATGACATCTAATGTGAAGTAAACAAGTAAGTCTCTCTAGATATACTAATAGTAGTGTCTTAACTGTTTGCAAAATCGTATTTTGCCAGTATTGTTAATGAGATGAACTATCGATTGAATTAGATAGTTATATATATTTTGAGTTTCATTTATGGGTTGGGAAATGCGACCTTATGAGACAGCAAAAATGATCAAGCAATGAGAACGTGCGAGTGACAGCAAATCTGCAATAATGGATAGCTAAACCATACGTTAAGATTGTTTCTCAAAATGGAATGTAGTGAACCAATTTTCTGAAAAGTTCATTTCATTCGCAAACATCATAAACGTATCACACCATCGAAACTAGGAAGACCTAATTCATCATTTTTCATTTTAGTCAGCAATATCTTCTATAATACACTAATACAAATTATGAACTTTGGATACAGAATAGATTCAGGAAATATATATATATATATATAAATATATATATATATATATATATATATATATATATATATATATATATATATATATATATATATATACAGTTTGTGTTTCAGTACTATTAGAAATGTAGAGAGGGGAACAGGCCGTGTGTTAATACCGCTGTATATACGTTCGTTACGTGGTCATATTTTCCGTCTGTCGAATTCCACCAACAATGATTATAGGCACCAAATCTAACTAGGTTAACAGGTAATATTTGATTTCCATCCCAGTTCGATTTAATGCAAGTGATATTTGCATAAGCGCCGCTCAAAAGGTCGATATTTTCTTCCTTACCATAGTAATAATGTCCAAATATTATTAAAAAATGGCTTTTTATCTTCGTTATATACGTTATACACGAGAAGAGACTAAGGTTCTTAAATTTGCCTCAGCCTCATTTTATATATATATATATATATATATATAGGTAAAAATGATTAAATATTATTTATTTCATTAATATTATAAGCCCCTTTAATACGATTAAAGTTGAGCCCTGTCTGGGGAAGTTAAAAATAGACTGACACGTAGCTATAAGGCATATTCCGACAACTTTCGTAGAATCCCTAGTCAGTCCTTCTTGATATGCAACTCTTCGCATAAATAGAACTTAAATTTCAATCTTTGAATGTGGTAATGTCCCGTGGCCTAAAAGTTACAGCGCTTGCTTACGGAGTCTACGTTGACTCTGTAGCAGGGGTCCGAACCGTCCGACCCTCCGAGATTATACTCCGTGCACTGATAAGAGCGAAAGCTCGAAGCTGTAATATTCCCGAAACAGTTTTTCATGGTAAACAACTGATGATCCCTTAAAATAGTGTTAGAAACTAACTAATATAATAACTGTAAAAAATAAATTGACTTACATGAGTGATTTTCCACTGGAAGACTTGAGACTATAAGTTTTTTTAATTTTTTTTTATATAATTTTTTTTTTTATATAGTTTTAATGGTTGAGAAACTTCCGAGACTATATATATATATATATATATATATATATATATATATATATATATATATATATATATATATATATATATATATATATGTTCTAAAATGTGCATTACATTGTGTAAGTGTAGAATTTATAATGCTTAAGGATGTACTGAGAAGGTGCTTGTAACTATGTTATTTAATCGGGTTTAGATATGCAGAACTGAGCCCAATTTTATCAAGATCAGATCAAAGATATTAATATTCTTTGACGAAAAGTAAATAACATTTGGTGCTTAGTATGATAGACTTGTTTTTCTGTTTTCTGTTCGTCTCTCATTCAAGCAATTACGTGCTGTCTTTCCTGTGTCATATAACACAAATCACCCGTCTTTCACATGCACATTGGCCTAATCGATTAATCTCAACTAAATTTGATTTCTCTTTTTCAAGATTATTTCTCCTCTGGACACATTTGCGCCTCTGTTGACACTTTATTATATCTTTTAATTGTATTCTCCGAAGTAATTTCCTTTCCTGTCACGAAGTTATCGTGACGTCAACATGTTTCGACATGATATTCATACGAAACTAAAGAAAGCACTTGAAATTTAAGGACAAAAACTAAAAAAACGTCAAATAAGCGAAATAACTTTTAAGTGTACATATTGCGAATCGCTACTTTCTACGTAGCGTGAAGCAATACTCTACTATAAATCAAACTGAGTTCCTTAAGGTTTTCAATAACGTAGATTGTAAACGAAAGAAAATGATCAAATGTTATGGTTTCTTCAACTATCAGTACCGCTGATCAGTACATAAAGAATACAACTGTCTACGGTCGTCAGTATCGTGGTTTCGAATCTCGACACTAATAAGATGGCTGTGCCTTGCGATACTGATGAGTCGAAACGACAACACAGCTGTCTATCCATTACTAATATATACATATATATATATATATATATATATATATATATATATATATATATATATATATATATATATATATATGTAGAGAGAGAGAGAGAGAGAGAGAGAGAGAGAGAGAGAGAGAGAGAGAGATTATTTCATGTGTCCACAGAAAATGTTATTAGGAGATATAATCTTTTATGTATCAATCTTCAGTATAAACTTCAGCAGTGCTCAATACGTAAGTAGAGCTAGATAGTAATTATGAAAATATATTTATGGCAATTAAGCTACACAGAGGCTTCCGCGTTTCATCCCCGTAAGGAATCTTCAGGCTAAAATAATATATATATATATATATATATATATATATATATATATATATATATATATATATATATATATATCGAGAGAGAGAGAGAGAGAGAGAGAGAGAGAATGTAACCCGCAGAAACATCACTTTCAAAATCACAAAGCTATCATTGTATATATTGTTGCATTTCAACACTCGAGAACACCACCAACTCAAGTATTACATGATATAATACATGACTACATTTTTGCTTTCAATTAAAATAAAATTTTGGTAGAAGTATAGATTTAATACATTCATATTTTTATTGTTTAAACAAATTGCATTTATCGCGTTTCACATTCGAACTCTTCATATATATATATATATATATATATATATATATATATATATATATATATATATATATATATATATAGAGAGAGAGAGAGAGAGAGAGAGAGAGAGAGAGAACACGCGCAACCGAGCACATAATGCATCGCTGTAACTTGACTAATACCTTGTCGAATATTTTCTATCTCAACGGGAGGCTTGTCCCTGTGGAATTAATACAAACAAATTGAAAAAATGGAATAGCAAGTTTTGCTCATAAGAAGATATTTTTAAATAGCGAATGTTTGTGCTTATAAACAATAATAGTGATAATCATAATGAAAATAATACCAATCATTTTAAAATGCATTATTGATTAGTTTTAATTTTCTATTACAAATATTTTAATCACAAAATATATTTCAGAATTATTCATCATTTTTTGGGTTGAATTATGTTTTAAAATTTTCCATGTCAATTATTCTTATTAGCCGTAATTTGCAAATAACTAATCACTTGACTCATCTCTTACTTACTTTATATCTATCACTTTCATCGTCTATTTAACTGTACATTGTTTGACCCCGGCAATTATTGTATATGTCGTCTACAACGCTTGCCTCTTCCCGTCATTTAAACCCTTTCTCTCCCACTCTCTTCATAAACAGACGAAGGTAATGACAATAGCAAATAATAAATCGTAATGGAACAGTCCAATATAAGCCAAGGGGGGATATAACAACAGGGAGTTAACCTGTAGTTGGAGAGTAAAAGAGAAAAAGAGAAAAAGAGAGATTTGTAGCGAGCAGGAAGAAGCTTTTTTAATTAAAAAAATGATCTTGTATATTTAATTGGGTTTTGAAACTTTTAGTTTCAAAGTTGTGGTTCATGTCTATCCTATTTTTCTTGATTTATTTATATATTTATATGAAAAATGATTTACATGAAAATACATGAAAATAAAGAAATAAATATCACATGAAAGAACGTATACTAAGACATAACACACTTACTCGTTTAATAGTGTATCTATCTCGTTGGAAACTGTATGTGTAAAACACATGAATTATATCAAAATATATTATGTGCGGTTTGTAAATCTGTGTATATTACTGCGTGTGTTATATGCATAAGCATTTGTGTATACATACATACATATATATATATATATATATATATATATATATATATATATATATATGAATACACAAATGCATACATATCTAGCAGCACATGGTAATATATATATATATATATATATATATATATATATACATATGTATATATATATGTATATATATGTATATATAGAAGACCCCCTAGATGGGCACTGTAAGTGTAGTATTAACACAACATGACGTCTCTAGCTATAAATAAATAGTTCTTTTCATTAAGTTGACGTCAAGCCGCCGAAGAAATGTTAAAATTATCACTGTTTATCTAGCTATTCAGCGGCGGCCGTGGGGGTTTGATGTCAGGATTTGAGGTGTAACATACTCGGATCCCGGGGTTTCGAATCACGCGACCAGTAGTGAATAATTATATCTCTATGCTGACGAGTCTCCATACGTACATAGATAATAAACAAAACAAATATTATATATATATATATATATATATATATATATATATATATATATATATATATATATATATATATATATAGTCAAGTTGGACTACCTACTCAACCCATCTTTCAGGACCAAATATTCAAAATAAAATAGAATTCGAAGTCCAAATAAGATACCATCGATACCATCGCTATACACTGGCTCATACGATAACTGGTACACTTCTCCGAGTTCTGTTACCACAAGTAATAGAGTAGTCCCGTGGTTTTGTGTTTCACAGGCGGGTATTTCTAGGAAAATAAATTTTCTCATGAAAGTACCCTTTGGTGTAAGGTACACAAAGGAAGAACACATATTTACAGTGGTTGTAGCTTGACAAGTGTTTGTTGTGAATATTTTACAAGGATGCGGACCATAGATTAGAGCTAGTCGAAAACCTACCATGAAAATAACGATAGAGTCGAGAAAGAATAGCAACGTTTTTTTTTGTGAGAAACAGGTTTAAGAGAATAGACGAGAACTCCTCCACCGGATTTCGAAGCCAGTTTGTGCCTAAACAATGCAGGAGACGATACTCCAAATGTGACAACAGTACTTAAGCTTATGATTTTATAGGTTAAAGTATTACGTTAAGAATGAAATACTTCTACAGCGGTAGAACTATCTAACCATTTAGTAGCGACCTTATCAACAAATTTAATATAAGTATTTTATTTTATATCTAGATGTGAAGGTAAATCCTAGAGGCTTATCAAAGCGGGGGGATTTCTACAAATACAAATCTATTCTTTGCAACTGGAACAAATTGAGACTCTGAGTGTTAGTACTGAAATAATAGAAGCTTGGTTTTAGACGTATCAGCCACATTTCCCCATTGCACGACTGTAACAAAGTATCCAGGGCTTCACGAGGATCGGGTACCCTGGTGACGCGCTAGTATGCATCTTGGTGGTGATGCTACGTTGACTGAGGGCTCTGCGACGAGACGAAGTGGAGATATAAAACTGGTATATATTTGACGTAGAAATGAACTTATTCGGATGACAGAACGAGACGCCTACTAGTCTAGTGGAATCGTGTAAGATATTTAAAAATCAATTATCACCAGAGTATAGGAGGCAGTTGCCAACTTAAAGGTGGAGATTAGAGAATTCCATATCGCAAGATCAAAGTGTAGTATCTGTTCCGATAGATACTGCACCCCATAGACTGGTATTGTCTTGGCTTTCGGAACTTGATTTTCGCCGGTCTATGGGTATGTCCTGTGCAGTTCTAGGAGGTCAACCCTCCCAGGTTTCGCCTCCCCTCTTTGGGGAGGAGTAAGTTTATTGCTTACTGCCTGAGGCGCCCCTACCGGGGAATGCCGACGGGCTACCCAGGCAATTTTTAAACCCCACTTTCCCGACCCGACCTTGGGTCACATCTTACTTGTGGGAGTAAGATAAAAAAAACTGGCCTTGTGCCTAACTCCTGGAGAGAAGTAAATCAATACCCATCCCCTGCATGAAATATTCAATAAAAATAACCAAAAACTGTCCTACAGCTGCTGCGAAAACCTACAAATTATAATTAAGGAACACAATAACAGAATACTAAAAGATAACAGCAGAGAGGAAGAGAAAAATAACAAATTGCATAAAAAGTGACAAAAATAACACGAAGAACAAAAATATAAGCACTACACATCGAAATAACCAAAACTCTAATAGTAATGACACGAATGTAAATGAAAAAGTTAGTAATGAATAGAAAATATGTAACTGCATAAATCGTACATTTGTCAACTACAAAATAAATGCCTAACCAAAAGTATTGTTTACCAAACCACAGTAGTTGCCAAAGAAAGACTGAATAACAAGAAGTACTACGTGAGTATGACCTTCCTGGATTTTAAAACAAGATATTACGACCACAAAAAGCACATTTAACAACAGAGAACGTCGAATTAAAACAACACTAGTAAATCATTATTGGGAGCTCAAAGAAAATGGACGCTCACCAATAATTGAATGGAAAATTATACGAGAGGCCAGTACATGTAGAAATTTAGACGACCCGTGTAGATTATGTCTGAATGAGAAGTTTGAAATCCTTAACGTAAAAAAAAAATCTATTAAAGTGTGAAGTGAGAAAGCAAACAGGTTCCTGCACAGAATAAAATTAACCTTCGGCTAACAATACATAAATAAATAAACAAACTAATAAATGAAAAAGAAACTATACTAAAGCCTTAGAACTTACGAACTAAAACCTAAAATAGAACTACAAGGAACCACGTGTTAAAATAAGGTAACCCATTACATTAACACAACAAAGAAACAGGTATAGGCTACTCTATAGAAAACAGAACAATAGAATAGGAAATAAGAGGTAAAACTAACCGGGCCTTTGTTCGTCATGAGCCCAACGATTGGCTAAGAGAACAACAAAGAATCTGATTGGTTAACTAGCTAGTCGTGTATATACAAACACCTGGCAAAACTAACTCCATGCATTGTAGCCTAAAGATGAAACGCGAGAGCTTCTGTGTAGCTTAATTGCAATAAATATATGTGCATAACTCTCACTATATATATATATACACACACACATATATATACATATATATATATACACACACATATATATACATATATATACATATATATATATATATATATATATATATATAGCAAGAGAATTACACACATGCATAAGTATTTCATTCGAGTAAATGATATCGTCAGGTTTACTGCGAATTGTGAGATTCCATCTTTTTTCATTAACAAATACTCACCTTTATATATTCACAAAGTTCCTCACACGCCCTATAGATTTCTTTCTGTTTTAACTAAAAGTTAATGGTTTGTATTGCCTTTATAATAATAGAACCATTTATGCTTTTTCAATGTATTTATGTTCTCTAAATTTCAACATATGTTCTATGTTTTTGGCGTCTACTTCATAATTAGGCTACTCAGTCTCTGACAACATTAATCATTATTATATTCATGTTCGCCCCTTGCATACTTTTTATAATGCCGTTTATTCAACTTAAATTAAAGTATAGCCATTATAGTTTTTCACCTATATTATTAAGTAGGTATTTTGTTTCATTGAACTTTAAACTTTCCTAGTTTCTGGCCGAGGCATACTCCACGCTGATAGTATAAAAATCTTCATATATTAGCCCACGTTATGATCTTCTATTTAACTTTCGATGAACCGTCTTTTATCGTAAAATTCTGCAAAATAATTAAACTATGATCTACTCTATATATGATTTTTATAATTAAATATATTTTGTTAATTGTAAAATATTAAACAAAAAAGTCTTATGCGGTTTTCTCATATAACATTTGTTTATTATTCGTTTTTGATCCATGTGTGTGCGTTTAGTGATTTTTATTTAAGTTGAAATTGATGTGTAGGAATTTTGCTGTCTGTGTTTTTGCTAGTAGTTCAACTCTTAAATCTTATATTTATATACATACATATATGTTTCATGTTAAATAACAATCATCAGTGTGACGTATATAACCTTACTGCCGGCCGATAATTTTGAACCCTGGATCAAAGTATCTCGAATCCACGATTCGTAACCATTCGGCCACCGTGACTGTCATATTAAATGTGAGAAATAAAGACTATATTATAAGAATAAGCTTTAGAAAGTGTTCGATCGACAAAAGGACATAACTTTCGCAATATTGCGTGATTAGAAACGTTTCATATTTCTCTCAAAGTGCTCTATATCCCGGTCTTCTTTACTGGCTGAGCGATCCGTTTCGAATTTTCGGCGTGTGGTTAGAACCGGCATTGCTCGGAAGTTGAGTCAAATATCGAACCATCAGTGAAAACTTCGCCCTGGCGGAAACATTTCTTAAAGCATCCAACTGAGGCTTGCGCTATGTACATCTCTCCTCTCATCCCACACCTACTGACTCTATTGTTACGTTTTTCTAGCACCTTCTATTGTTCGTTCTCAGGGATTTCTGTATTAAACGTCCGTGCGAGGTGGCTTGAGAAGGATTCATTTGTCATAAACATGCTGATATACTGGATTTTCTAGGTCTAACTGTGACAATACAGTTTGCGATAGACTTTGTGGTTGAGAGCGTTTTTCTCAAGCTTAAACTCAGCCCGTCAGTCAAGGGGCGTCATAGACCCGTGGTTCAATTGCAATTACTTTTCGAGTACGGAAGACTTCCTCGTTATATTGAAATCTCACGGTATAGAAATAAACTTTAGTGGGATATGCTGGAGAATTTCGCTGAATATCCTTTTAGTTAGACGGCTGCAATAATCGATGAGGGAGATTTGTGCTGAATGGAGTTGGGCGCCGGGTTCAAGATGTCTCAACAATTATGAGTAATCTCTGACTAGGCAATTCGTCCGGAACGTGTCACCCCTTATACAATTTGGTTCATGTAGAGAGGACATTCTTGATTATCCGACAACACTTAAGAAGAAAGAGCTTGCTTCACCTGTTACTTCCTAGGTGACAGCTCATATCTATCTTAAAAAGTTGGTGTCTATTAATGTTCGGTATGTCATTGATACAATTGACCCGCATTGGGATAGCGAGGAGAGAACGATGTTTCTTGTGATCCTGTCCGTAGCAAGAATGGTAGTCTGCGCGTTTGATAAGATTGTATAGGTCAACTATTTTTCTGATCAGGATCTGATTTTGTTTTCAAGCTTAAGCTTAAAGTTAAAGTTACATGTGAGAGAAAAAACTACATTTACTGGAATTCAATAAAATGTGGGTACGGGTTATGAGCTTGTGTGTAGGAAAGGACGTAATGTATGAGAACCTGTTCTTTTCCTGAGAATGGCACACGCGGTTTTCAGTCATGTAAGATCCCAGCACTGTTAAGCTAGCAACTTTACTAGTTGAGTGAATTAATTCGGCCCCTTTGTCATATTTAAGATAATATAATTCCTCAAAGATGCCAACGCTCTTATATTTTGACCTTTTCATCCACAAATTCTTTCTTATTTTGGAGGGACACCGTCCAATTCTTAACTGCAGAAAAATGTAATTTAATCCTACTCAAGCATATTTACCATTTAGCAGTGGACTTCCATGTTTTCGGTTATAAAAAACACAGACACCAGTGAGAGGTCTATTTTATAAAAAGTATTATGAGGATCTTACTAACCTGTTTTTCTTTTCTTTTGTGGGTTTTATTTAAATAAAATATATATATAGATATATACACAAGTATATATATATATATATATATATATATATATATATATATAATACAGGTAAAACATCGACAGGGTAGTAATCCAAATAATTTCAACCGGGTTTATGAAAAGTGCTCAATATCAAATAGAGCTTTTATATATGATTATTTTTATTTACACAGACATGTACAAAATCTGCGACACTGGCATGTCGATGTTATCGATCAACAGTTATTATAAACTGAGATCTCATCAGGCAGAGTTAGAATCCGATCTTAACCGTAGATAATATTTTGCAAAGAATGAAATGGAGAAAACAAAGAAAAGAAATTTAAAATTTCAAAATTTAGGAAGTCACGTGGTTTCGGACCGTTAAGAATCAAAAAGTGAAAATCAAAATATAAAATATAAAACATATAAAATATAAAACATAAAATATAATAACATAAAGTGAAAAGAGAGAGATATAATAAAAAGGGTAGAATAAAGATAGATAGATAGATAAATAGAAAAATAGATAGGTAGATTAGTAGAAAAAATAAAACCGTCTGTTGATTCAGACAGAAAGTGGAAAGGGAACATACATGCAACATAATGTGTCAAAAATCGTTGAACAGTTTTTTCAACTTGGGCGAACCACATATTCCCAAATCAGCTGTAATTCGTAGCAGGCTATATGTGTGTTCAGACACATTGACCAATAAATATCACATTTTTAAACACATAAACTCAACAAAACCCGTACACCTTTAAAGCATAACAACACGCACCACATCTCCAAAAGAACACAACACACCAACGTTGAAATCTATTAGACTATCAACTCTTGAATAACCAAAACCACACTATTAGCGAAAAGACTTTCATTCTAGACATTCCTCAAACCTTAACCCAGTTGATCTATGCTACGCCATGAAATATTATATCAGAAAAATAAATTAAAAATAATACTCCATAATAACAACTAACTCCGCCACAACCACACGGACAAGGGCTACAAAAGCTACACCTCCAATTGACGCCATCAAAACATAGACGCATACAACAATACAACAGACACACTTATACAAGTTCACTATAGACAACCGTCACAACAATACCTATTATAATGTCACAAAGTACGGACAACAGACGATAAAATCGTAATGAAACAACAACCGTATCCCCATAAAACCAGCAGACAAGGTAGGGGTTACAACCATCATGTACACCAATGAATACATAACAGAAATACACACATACATAGCAAACAAGGGATTCTATAAACTACTCCTCAATGACTCAACCCATCCATTTAACTCCAAACTTAACACCCTAATTAGCAATCTAGACTAAAACACTAGTACCACTGTCGAAAAATTAGTACAAAAACACACCAGTTCGGCAATTCTTACAAACTTAATAAACTTCCCAGAATAGTTAGCTACATACTCACACACCTCCCACCCAACACCACAACTTATACTGAGTTATCGATTAACGAACCCTTAGAAACATACCTCATAGCTAAGGCTCTCAAGTCATTACAGCCTGCCACCCCTATAGTTTTGGGTATTGGAACCCTCACAGATAACATTTCGGGATACATTGACAGCATGCTCAACACACTGTTGTTCAACATCCCCAATTACCTGAAGGATACCACATACTTTCTACGCAGAATAGGACATCTATCAAACAACGCAATTCCAGTCACAATTGAGGTATCCTCAGATTATTACAACATTTAACATGGGGAGTAGATATCTGCGCGCAATAAGCTTTTGAACACTCAACACGTACAATACATCAACATCACCAATACATGCAACATGATACAATTCATCTTGACAAACGACAACTTAACATTCAACAACTAAAACATTTTACAAGTAAAAGGCACCACGATGGTGGCAAAAATGGCTTCCAGCTATGCCAACATCTACATGCATATATTTGAACACATCAGTGCAACACGACAACCCCCGAATATACATTCTCTACTAGCATCCAGTAAAATACACTACATCTTCGCCCTACAATGAAACTAAACATGCAACAAATCTGGAGGCAGAGTATGCCAACACATAACCACCCACGACCATTAACACTTTCAGGCACCAACATTCAACTTACCACCTATCACTTGCGATACCCTCAATGTGGTTTACTTAATATACTGCAACCTATGCACAAAGGGCAACTACGTTAGAGTAACAAACCTGGATTTCTGTCTACGTCTCAAACAGACCACTAGAAGCAAATCCACATAGCACCTAATAACCATGCATTACACTTTCCCCAACCTTACCATGGAAAACAACATAGCCTCCAATTTTAAGACACAGCAACAGAGGCGAAAATACGAAACCAAACTCATTCTGAGACTCAACGCCCACATGGCAGGACTGTACAAATATGTGGGAGCTATCAATGATTATTCATTCTATAAACACACAAACATACCGACCGCATTTTACTACATGGTGTGAGTGCGTTTGGTGGGAGAATAATCTTCATTAGCTATTTTTCTTTTCCAATGTTTTAATTATTTTCAAGTTGTAACTTTCTTCCTATTTCCATTTTCCTATATAATATACTAGCAAAAACTACCCACCCTGCGGTCGGCAATTACTGAGGCTGTAGTATTCTTTACAGAAACAAAAGAAACAATATTCATTTCACATTTTGGTAATTTAGAGGAATACATAAGAATAATGATAGTCGTAGTCTTGTTTGATATATTCCAATGTGGGGGCGAATGTACTGTGATTGAACATCGTCAAATGTTTTTTGGGGGGGAAAAAGAACAGAAAGTTCATCGATATGGTTCTTAAGATATTCAACGTCGATGAATTTTATTTTGTTTCAGCATGAAAATGAATATCAATTCCATATTAAAACTGGTTATATACTGAAATGAATAAACATAAGGGTGGAACGTCGATTGATTAAATACAATAATTGTATATTAGTGAGTAATTCAAAATGGGTAATTAGTACATTTCGCCTTTATTATAAACTAGCAAACACTACCCGCACTCAGGGTAGCACTAAATCTAGCTGTAGCATTATCTACAGACAAAAAAAGCGACAATGTTTTCCCCATTATCTAAATTTGAAGCGAACAACAAAAAGGTTATTTCCATGGTGTTATTTGGTATGTTCCAATGTTGAGATTTGATTTTGTTTAAGTATATAAATGAATTGCTCATGATGAAAGGAAAAATTCGAAGCGATAGTCAAGTATAACCAACAGAAAAAAGGGGTGAATAAGCCAAAACATAAACCAAAACCAAATAATCAACAAATAACTGATACCAAAGGCAATACAGTTACTTTTTCACCTACCTGCCTAGTTTTCTTGTTTTAGATTATTTTAATGCGTTTTGATTGCATTTTAATAATTACGCCAAATTCGATCGCTTTAAATCCGATCGCTGAGAGTATGATATCATGATGAACGAACAACATGCAGAGAATAGTAATGTAAGAGAGTATGATATTATGACGAACGACCCCCCCTCCCCTAAAATTAGGAGTTAATGCATCCGAGCATGGTATAATGACAACAGAATAGAGAGTACACTACCCTCTACACACAATAACATTAGAGAATTGTATCGTGAGGACCACACGTAAACTATACTTCCCCTCCCCTCCAAAAAGAGGAGGTGATGTCTGGAAGTAATGTATAATGACTAATGAAAATATAATACACAGAATTTAATAAGCATACACTGTTTTAATGAAAATATAATTAGGTTAGGTGGAGAAATCTTTCGCATATTATTAATTTAGATGACATTAGAAGCAATGCCAAGTCTGGTTGTCTACGTGAAACGCCGAAATAGAAGATTGGACTGAAAAATATAGTCGCCATCTTTATTAACAAATATAAATATGCTGATCAAGGAAGAACAACAAGTTCTTTTCATAATTTTCTAGTTAAAAAACATGTTTATTAACTTGAATTATACTTTTTCCTTAGCTGTCCTCTTTATCGACTTGCTTAGATGGCATCTATATTTTTCCGAAATTTGTATTTCGGCGTGTCACATGTATAGTGAAACTTGATATAACAAATAAAACATTAAAAAGCGCTAAGTTTTTTTTTACAAAAACATGTTGTTTATAAGTAATTCCGAAACTTATTTAACTCTAAATAATTTACGTGACCGAAATAGGAATTAACCTGAGATAAGAAAAGACAAGCAAGTACGACTGTGTTTTTTTTAAAAATAATTAGTTATTTATTTCTACCAGGATTGATTCATAATTGAAAGTAACATTTAAATTGAAAACAATTACAATTTAAACAGAGAATTTAATTCTATTGGTTTTAATTTTAAGTGAAACAGTTTTTAATTTTATACTATGTATATTTATAATTTTTCAGGAAAAAATGTTGAGCTCTTAAAGAGGAGGTGAATCTTGAGAAGACGGTAGTATCTGTTCGTCATATCTCAGCGAGATTTGACGGAAGTTTCATATAAATTATCTCCATTGAAAATGAAATTATAAAAGTCTTTAAAACTGTATCGATTTTTTGAAAGCATCTTGTGAGAGTCAAACCCCCTACGAAAAAAAAAGTCATGACTAAAGACTGTGTGTCAGCTATTCGATGTAAGTGTGGATAAAGGTGAGACATGTCGTCCACGAAAGTTAAGGTTAGAAGAAAATCTAGAAAGCCGTAATACGTGGAGAAATTAAAAAGTCGTGTAGGACTGACCACGTACGGAAGAAAAAGGGAACCTATCTACCCTTATGGGATGAAGTAAAAATCATAGATATAGAAGAACGGTGGAGAGTAAGACGACTCAAAAAAGCAGCACATATATTAGGCGACAATGACTTACTAAACAGCCTAGGTAGTATTAAGCATTTCGAATTACTGAAGACTTCTTGCCAGTCATGGCAAATGGAGCGAAAGCATGCTACCCTGTGGATTTAATAAAGGGTTCGGTTCGAAATTCCGTCCAGATTCCCGAGTTCGACAGAAAGATTCCCGAGTTAAACAAGGTACACCTGAAGAAGGCTGGAGGTTACATTGGCCGAAACGTTGTGATAAAAACACGCAAGCTGATAACAGTAGTCCGGATATACCAAATTGTATGAATTATCAACCCTTATCTAAAAAATTCCGAAACATTAATCAGTTACAAATTAAAAATAAATAAATATGCAAATGAGCAATATCGAGATTTGTTTGAGATATATTTAGATTCCTATATATACGATAGTTGAAACTATCCTTGTACATTATAATGAAATAAACCTGGTCAGTTTTGACGTAAATATAATTAGTATTGATCGTAACAACTTCAGCATTTATTCATTTTGAAGACAGAAAAAAGACTGAATGAATATTAAAGAAAACTCTTTTTTTTAATTAAGAAAGATTAGAGAAGATTTTTGTCTTTTCCATGACAATTTTTAAATTCATCATCATCATCATCATCATCACTCTCATCATCATCAGTACCAACATGGTAACACATTGGCCGTTTGGCTGGGAGCAAAATGTAATATCTGCACTGAATATGCACCTAGTCTTTATGTTCTCTGTCAGTGAATGATACATCCTTCTAGACCGAGGCAATTGCAATTTTTTTTACAATTACGAGTTCCCATTTTTGGGGAGCGCGATTCTACTCATCTTAAATGTTGACATTATGCCTAACTGTGCTCTTGTGGTTGGACGTGAATAGCTACATCAACAAAAACAACATCAACAAATTTATTTAAAAAATAATAAACGCATGTATTTAATTATTAACAGAAAATCTTTGGAAATTATTGCGTTTAATGCACATTCTATTTTTTAATCGTAATTATTACAAAGTTATCGAGGTTGTTTCTATGTTAAAATATACGCGTGCGAAATCGTTATAAAAAAAAAAAAAAAATAGAACGTAAGTTATGATTTTAAATTTTAAACTTAATTCATTAAATCGTTTACAATAAAATCAATACTGATGATGCTTAATAATCAAGAAATGTTTTTCGTATACATAATAAAATAGCAGAATAACATTATAAGTGAATAGTACCGAATCTGAATTTATTAGACAATGTTTCAAAAATAAATATGCAAATAATGTATAGCCTTGAGAGTGTTTAGTCAGATTTTCTGTGGCTATATATGCAGTATGTGAAAATATTTTAACGTAATTCAATTAGGAAGAGTTAAGGTGTTTTGATATGAATATGGTTCTGATGAACGAAATCAACTCTCGAATGTATTACTTTAGATATACATTATATATATATATATATATATATATATATATATATATATATATATATATATATTATTTAATGTTATAAGGAGATGTAATATGTTATGTTTCGATTTTCAGTAATTACTTCAACAGTGTCCAATACGTGAGTAGAGCAAGGTAGTAAGTTATTAAAATATATTTATAGCAATTAAACTACACAGTTTAGCCTGATAATTCCCTACGGGAGTGAAACGCGGAAGTGTCTGTCTAGCTTAATTGCAATGACTATATTTTCATAACTTACGTGTAATCAACTATATTTTCATAACTTACGTGTAATCAACTATATTTTCATAACTTACGTGTAATCAACTATAGTTTCATAACTTACGTGTAATCAACTATATTTTCATAACTTACGTGTAATCAACTATATTTTCATAACTTACGTGTAATCAACTATATTTTCATAACTTACGTGTAATCAACTATATTTTCATAACTTACGTGTAATCAACTATATTTTCATAACTTACGTGTAATCAACTATATTTTCATAACTTACGTGTAATCAACTATATTTTCATGACTTACGTGTAATCAACTATATTTTCATAACTTACGTGTAATCAACTATATTTTCATAACTTACGTGTAATCAACTATATTTTCATAACTTACGTGTAATCAACTATATTTTCATAACTTACGTGTAATCAACTATATTTTCATAACTTACGTGTAATCAACTATATTTTCATAACTTACGTGTAATCAACTATATTTTCATAACTTACGTGTAATCAACTATATTTTCATAACTTACGTGTAATCAACTATATTTTCATAACTTACGTGTAATCAACTATATTTTCATAACTTACGTGTAATCAACTATATTTTCATAACTTACGTGTAATCAACTATATTTTCATAACTTACGTGTAATCAACTATATTTTCATGACTTACGTGTAATCAACTATATTTTCATAACTTACGTGTAATCAACTATATTTTCATAACTTACGTGTAATCAACTATATTTTCATAACTTACGTGTAATCAACTATATTTTCATAACTTACGTGTAATCAACTATATTTTCATGACTTACGTGTAATCAACTATATTTTCATAACTTACGTGTAATCAACTATATTTTCATAACTTACGTGTAATCAACTATATTTTCATAACTTACGTGTAATCAACTATATTTTCATAACTTACGTGTAATCAACTATATTTTCATAACTTACGTGTAATCAACTATATTTTCATAACTTACGTGTAATCAACTATATTTTCATAACTTACGTGTAATCAACTATATTTTCATAACTTACGTGTAATCAACTATATTTTCATAACTTACGTGTAATCAACTATATTTTCATAACTTACGTGTAATCAACTATATTTTCATAACTTACGTGTAATCAACTATATTTTCATAACTTACGTGTAATCAACTATATTTTCATAACTTACGTGTAATCAACTATATTTTCATAACTTACGTGTATTCAACTATATTTTCATAACTTACGTGTAATCAACTATATTTTCATGACTTACGTGTAATCAACTATATTTTCATAACTTACGTGTAATCAACTATATTTTCATAACTTACGTGTAATCAACTATATTTTCATAACTTACGTGTAATCAACTATATTTTCATAACTTACGTGTAATCAACTATATTTTCATAACTTACGTGTAATCAACTATATTTTCATAACTTACGTGTAATCAACTATATTTTCATAACTTACGTGTAATCAACTATATTTTCATGACTTACGTGTAATCAACTATATTTTCATAACTTACGTGTAATCAACTATATTTTCATAACTTACGTGTAATCAACTATATTTTCATAACTTACGTGTAATCAACTATATTTTCATAACTTACGTGTAATCAACTATATTTTCATAACTTACGTGTAATCAACTATATTTTCATAACTTACGTGTAATCAACTATATTTTCATAACTTACGTGTAATCAACTATATTTTCATAACTTACGTGTAATCAACAGCTTGACAGTGTTGCTATGTTACAACTTCTCAGTGCAGCAAAACTGGCACCAATCCCAAGCATAGCATCGAACCTCCAACCATCTAGTTGATAGTCGGAAATTCTTACTACTAAGCTACGAGGTAGGCGCTAATTAATGATGTATACAATGTATTTTACATAAAAATTGACTGCCATTTACTGTGCCTTATTTTATTATTTTCAAAGAGCTTAATATTTATATATTTATATATGTGTGCATGCTTGTGAATGTGTATGTTTGAGTATATACATGCGCGCATGTGTGCATCAACGATAATGCCGAAGGAAGTCGTTGTTTAAGATGCTGTCCTTTGTAACAATCGCAATATCGTATTTGTATGTTATGTTACGTAAATTAAGTAAAAATCCCATAAAAAAAACTCTTAGGAAAATTTTTAAAATATAGTTTAGAAAACTGAATCTTGAGAAACAATGTATTATCAACTTGAAAACTCCTTTTACCTGAAAGATAATGTATTATTTACTTCTTTTAAGCAACAAACAAATGTAAAATAATTTCAGGATATGCGATGATAGTTATATATATATATATATATATATATATATATATATATATATATATATATATATATATATATATATATGTATATATATATACATATATATATAAATGTATATATATAAATATATAAATATATATATATATACATATATTTATATATATATATATATCTCTCAGCATTAAAATATATTTATATATAAGATGTGTGTGCATTTGAATCAACTAATGTATATATATAAATATATATATATATAAATATATATATACATATATATATATATATACACATATATATATATATATATATATATATGCATATATATATTTATGTGTGTGCATATTTATATTTAAATTTACATATATAGATATATATTTATATATATATATATATATATATTTTATATATATATATGGAAATCAAGGATGGCTGTGCATACCTATCCACATACTGGTATTTATGTGTAGGCTGTAGATGAATAATCCATTTAACTATATGCAGATTTGAATGCACTCTATATAATTGCAAAAAGTTAAACGTATATTTAAAAAAAATTCAAACGGAATGAAAAATGAAAGCAAATCTTTACGAAATGAGCTAAAATATGAAAACAAAAAAACAAACTTCGTTTTTGTTTCTCAGAATATGTTACTTTCAAGAATCAATAGTTTTTCTCTCGTCCCAACGGTTTCTGAATGAAAAGACGAGCGGTTTTAAGTTTATTTCTATTGATTTGCATTGGCATGGGAGTGTCCATTCACCGAAACAAAAAACGCGAAGAAGCTTCTTTTTTTTATTGTATCATCCATAAAAACAAAACAGTTTTATGCCGAAACACACTTTATTTGCTTTAGCTTATTAATATTAATCCATTTTTCCGCGACAAGATCTGATTTCGCCATTCGCTGATTACTGACACACATACATTTACTTTTAAAATTGCCATTCACGCAAAATGTATATAAACTGGTACTGATATTTAAGCTATTTTTCCTTGAAAAAAAAACATGTGTATTCACGGATATGCATGTAAAATATCCGACTGCCCAGAAACAAACAAAATACAGTTTTTGATAGATCAGTGCAGCTTTCTGTTGTTTTCCCATTAAGAAATAACTCAAACTCTTCTTATTACAAGTGTGGCATAAAGTAATGGTCCTAAGGATACGAGCTTCCCTGCTGTGGTTATACTCCTCTTAGTGGTTACCGAAAATAATAGCTGTCCATATACAGGACTCCCTGGTCAGTCAGTTTTACACGTTCATAGATTGGCAGCTGATAAACTAGTTGTTTTATCTGGTGTGGTCCCAGTGATGTATTTCTCTCTCTTTCTCTCTCTCTCTCTCTCTCTCTATATATATATATATATATATATATATATATATATATATATATATATATATATAGTAAGCTATGAAAATATATTTATGGTAATTAAGCTACACAGAGGTTCCCGCGTTTCATCCTCGGGGGAATCTTCAGGCTAAAATGCATGGAGTTATTTTTGCCGGGTGTTTTTATATACACGACTAGCTAGTTAACCAATCAGATTATTAGTTGTTCTCTCAGCCAATCGTTGGGTTTCCCGCGAACAAATGTCTTGTTAGTGTTACTTCCTATATCATGTTCTCTTGTGCTGTTTTCTATAGATTGGCCTATACCATGTTCCTTTGTTGTGTCAATATAATGGGTGAATTTATTTAAACACGTGGTTCCTTGTATTTCTATTTTAGGTTTTAATTTTTTAAATTGTTAAGTTTTTGTTTAGTTTTTTTTTACTTTATTGTTTATTTATTTATTTATTTATTTATCGCTAGCCTACATAAAAGCCTTAGCCTAAGGAACATTTATTTCTGTGTAAGCAGGTGTTTGCTATCTCACTTCTATAGTTTAATGAAGATTCCCCCGGGATGAAACGCGGGAGACTCTGCGTAGCTCAATTGTCATAAATATATTTTCATAGCTTACTACCTAGCTCTACTTACGTATCGAGCACTGTCGAAGTAAATACTGAAAATTGATACATAAAAACAAAATAAATTATATCCCCTTATAAAAGTTCATGTGGATACATGAAATCCTAATATATATATATATATATATATATATATATATATATATATATATATATATATATATATATATATATATATATATATATATTCCAGCAGAGGAGCAGTTAGATGTTCTGTTAGTGTTCAGTTGGAAATATGTTTTGATTTGGTTGGTCTAAGAATTCTCATTTGAAAGTCTGTTGTACAGTAGAAAAAAACGAGTATCATTGTAACCTTCAAAAAATAAATTTTGTCACTCATTTTTAACTGGAGTGATGATTTTATTTCGAGGGAGACATTTTCTGTTACAGCACTGACTGATACCACCAAATTGACACTACAACCGGTGTCGCAATCGAGAAAAGACTTTGGACCAACGCAAAGACATGTGTAGTCAACACACACATACACATCTTCACAGAAGTATTACACATTTTTATCAGAATTTTGAAGGAATGATTTAAATTTGTAAATTAAAGCAATTATTTCGGAACTTTTGATCAACTGAAAAACATAGTCATACTATCTTGTCGTATCGTGTTTTCGGACTATATGTAGTGCTGACTTACGCAAAATACAACACTGTTACTCTCTGGGCGACGAGAGCATTACAATGGTGATGTGACACGGATAATAGGCGAGGAACTAATACGGACGAATGAGTCTTTAGTGGTCCTACAATAGTGGTTGACCGTGCTGGGTTGAGTCCAGACTGTGCATCAAACGACCATCCAGGACCACGACACTCATACACTTGTTCTAGTGAATGTAGGCTGATCAATACTTCAATAGTGAAATGCTATTTAAAAATAAGTAACTTCTATAGCACAGCTTTAAAATAGAGGATATTTTAACATTAGAATAACATAAAAGAAAATAGGTGCTTTACATACTAAAGTATAAGAAATATAAATATAATTGTGTTCAGTAAAATACTGCGTATAATATATCTTGCAATAATAACACATTTATTCAGCTGAATAATGTTCTTTTCAAATCACGTACTTAGGACATTGCCATTATAACGTAAATACAGCAGACTAACACATTTGAAAAAAATATTCTATTTCGGATTTCAAATAAAAACAAAATGTTCTATACATGTCTGTTAAATATAAAATAACAAACAATCGTTTTTCAACGTGGTCCATAAGAAATGAAGAAAAACACATCTATTATCATAAAATATCTGAAAACTATTAATAAAATATTGATTAAAACACAATAATTAGTCATTCAACATTCATATTTATTTATGACGTATGAATTTTAGAATAAGAAATATAAAAATGCAGAGATCTTATGTCAGCTTTCAAGAATTGAGTATATACTTCTATATAGGTAAAAACTAAAACCTGCACACTGTACAATCGTGGGGTTCTTCTGAATGCGTTTTTTTGTAGGGTTAGATTCTGTCATGCAATCACTTATCCAATCAATCGATCTATTATAATTTACTCAACCCTAATCAATTTAAACAGTCTTGCACAATTACATAAGATATATACATATATATATATATATATATATATATATATATATATATATATATATATATATATATATATATATATATATATACTAGTTGCACCTAATGAACACGTATATGTTACTTTACGTACAATCTAGCTAATTAATGATGGTTACGTTAAAAGTATTGTCCTTGTCTTTTTAGCGTATTTTACATATCTACTTTTCTGCTACGGCGTTAATGTAAATATATTCGTAAAATCGTAGTTTAAAATATATGAATTGGATGTTCACTTTTTTGTAGTAAATGCTCTGGATTCTGTGTACAAGGTTATAATTAGATTAAATAAGTAAAAGGCATAATTATTTAGGGGTTTGTAATCTTGAAGTTATATGTAGACTCAGTTCTAAGTGCGTACATTACTGAGCATTATGCAGCAGAGCTTGACATTTAATCTTAAATCAAATCAAATGTATTTGGCAGAAACAAGCAGAGTGCAACAAGCCCTCTAAAGAGAATGTAAAAAGTTATTTACATTCACATATAGTGTGGATTTTATCAAATGCAGCTATAAACCTGGATATGGTAGTCATCGTCACAGCCTCCTTAGTTGGTGGTTTCAATGAACAGTAACAGGAACAGAGAATGCTGTGTTCCTTCTATTCAGCTGAAAACGACGGTGGTAAAGATTTTGCGGGTGACCGCAGAGACGACAACTTGATGCTGAGTTGGAAAACTCATTGAAAGGTGCATTTGCATTCTCGTACTTGATGTTGTACGCCAAATACAAAGGGATATCATGTTAACAAATGAGAAACTGCAGATCATTTATTTCTGAATAGCAATGTAGATAATCTTCTCACATATGTGTTTATCGCGGAAGGCAAACAGAAATGTCGAGTATTTTTAGCAATACGATCATGTTTAATAGACAAGGTTGCTATCAGCTACATCCGAGCACAGTACACAATTGCATCAAGTTATTAACGTATAAGAACACGTTTTACAATTTCTCTCATACTTTTTAAATTTTAGATTTTACATATTTTTTAAGTTTAACGTAATTATGATAGCGTGTATATGCCAACATTCACAGCAATTTACAGTAGGTATTTCAATGTTAATGTTATAGCCTATAAATGAGTAAAAATAGAAAACGGAATTGTTAAAATTGACATAGTGATATACAACATAAGGGAGAAAGTAGACACATAGTTTAAGTCAGTGCCCCTAATGATGCTGCTTAAAACAGAGCTCAGAGGGAGAAGATAACGAAATATCAAGGTCCTATGTACTACGTAAACAAGACACTGGCTTCTTAAGAAGGGCTACACCCTTCCAGTAATTAGAGGAGCAACCTGGCTCATGAAAACAAAAACATAACCACCTACCTGGCGAATATACCCAGATAACCAAGTGCAAGAGAGATACAAACAATTGCGTTTAAAAGACAGTTAGAATCTTAAAAAGATCACTCGGTTGGAGTATTTGAAATACCGGCTTAAAGTATGGTAACTAGTAGGATTCTCCATTGTGAGCAAAACAAAAAGATAAGAAAATTTAAAAAATAAAGTAAACGAATATTTATTTAAGGGAGAATAGATTCACAAAATTGTTACAAAAGTTATACGATTATAATCAAGTAATACACTATTGCCAATACAAAAGAAGAATAACGCTATAATAAATAGTCGAAAAGATGTAAAGTAGGAAAGCACAGGAAAATGGAGAGAGCATTGAGGAGTATATTTGAATACATTTCGTTGCTTTTATTCAGCTAAAACAAAAGATATCACCACCAAGACGTAGAAACTGCTGCGATTAGGGGCAGTTTTAAAGAGGACATGTTAAGTACAACAAGATGTATGTACACATTATAATGTCTGCATGTTGCTACAGTAGATGAAACAGGGAGGTAATTCAAAGCAAGTCGTCTGAACAATAATATATAAGAGTAGAAATGTATCGGTAATTTAGCGACCTCTACACTGAAGGGTTGGGATTTTTCTGATATCGGTTTGGTCGAAAGTATTTACGTTGAGGGGCCCAAGGACGGTAAGTTTGTTGGAGCACATTTTGTGGAGGTACTTGTACATCAGAAAAAATAAGATAAATTGCGTCGTTTTAATTATTTTACTACAATTCTCTTGCGTTCGACTGATATACACTCTTCAGCAGGGTTGAAATTAAAAAAAAAGGACTCATGAAAAATAAAGTCAGTATTACCAGCGATATAGCGAGTCGCAAAACGAGTTGTATATACTATTGAATACTTGTAGGTGAAAATGTAAGGTACCATTCATCTATGAAAATACCTACGATATAGTAAATTCCTACACACATCTCTATAGTAATTATCTTGCTTAAAATTGTAATTCTCAATAGGTGATGCGACATCGTGCATATAAATACTATTAGTCAGTTAACCCTTTTAGACCTGCTATTTTAGGAGCTCCATAAAAACTAGAAACCCTTTTCAGACTCTCCTTCCCTGTTCAACTCTTCAACCATTAATGTATAAAAATAAAATTACTAATCATTAAAATTACTAATGTCAGTAATACGTTCGCCGCACATTAGTTACTATATCAATATTTTTTAAAAATTCCAATATGAAGCTAAACATAATAATCCGATTCAATTCGTACGCATATATCAGCCTTTGCAAACTTGAAAGACTGAGAAAATAATCCCAACTTAATATTCTAGAACATCTGCTTAAAATCAATCGTTTCCCAAATCTTATAATCAGTTTCAATCAATGATCTTTCAAATCTTTGGTGGATTAAAGCTTAAGACGGATTTAACTTAACATGTTTATTCTTTTTATCAGCTATATTTATAAATAGTCCATTTGTCTAAGCATCTTATTTATCTATATTATAGAACACGCTGTCTATTTGAAGCAGGACATAGAACAACATTGTCCAGACGTTTTAATCCGAAAACATCGTTATCCGGAAGATTACGATCGTTGGTGTTTCTTCAACAATTTTTCTCTCTTTTCGTTTCATCTGTGCGTTTGGAATAAATGTCATCATCATCATCACGGAGGGAACACACATTTGAGATAAACTTGTGAAATAATAACAAAGTAAGCTTATAACTTCTTTACTAACATGGCTAAGCTTTTGTATAGGGTGAGCGAGAAAATACAGCCAGACTAAAGAAACATTTCCTGGCTTATTT
Source organism: Sepiola atlantica (assembly GCA_963556195.1). NCBI lineage: Eukaryota > Metazoa > Mollusca > Cephalopoda > Sepiida > Sepiolidae > Sepiola > Sepiola atlantica. The sequence goes on along the minus strand of OY744518.1, from coordinate 59,199,218 downwards.
AAATAGCTGTTCGGACGGATTTCCTAGTAAAACCTTAACCTTAAACTGCATTTATGTGTCAAATACAGCTCTCTATGTCGAAGGTGACGGTGGTTAAGTGGATATCACTTTCACTTAGGAATATTAGCAACCTTCTCGTGGTCCTTCCCATAAGTACTCGATGCCTTTCCAAAAAGATTTCTAACTAATAAAACATCGGGGAAACTAATGCCAACACCGGAATCATCTGATTCACACGAAACAAAAAGAAGTTCTCTATGTAGGTCATATAATGGATTTTGCAGAACGTTTGGTTTAATTTTATATGTATTTTTCATTGCAACTCGGTCGTTATTTATTTAATAAGGACGTACACCTCTGAATATAAACAGTTCCTCATGGATCACGGGACATACGATTAAGTAATGCAGTGACTACATAAAATGGGCGTAGAATCACACAAACATATCCTTATAAGTAGAGTTTAAACAGGTAAATTATTGTTGCCGACTGAGTCGAACTTACTTTCTTAAGATTTGGCGAATATAAATGCGTAAAAATGAATGTCGTATGCACTTAATTATTCTGCCACGAAACGAGTTTTATTAGATTTCCACAGTAACTACTGATCTACGCAGAAAATATAAGCAATTCTATAATTGAACCAGTTAGTGTATTTATCTGATGGTTATTTATAGGAATCATAATTACTTGGCAGACTTACTAAAATGTTGACATCGCACATCCAATGTTTGTCAGCTCTCTCATAGGTGGTAGAATTTGGATAATGCTACTACTACTAGTATTATTAGTACTACAGTCGTTTCTTATACTGAAATCAATAGACTACTATAGGCTCGACAATACTGGGAGCAAATTGCCAAAATTTCTACATGAATAAAACTTGGTCAACATTTAAGTCGACTACTCATACTTTTATTACTACTCTCTATACTAATATATTTAAGGCAATTACACACGAGTATAGGGTAAAACGTTATTGACGTAAATTCGCATTAATGTTTGTGGTGTTTGATAATAACTGTAGGTATATGAATATCGATGCTTAAATTAATCCACATCATCAACTGTATCCGCTAGAATAATTGTAATTCGTTCAGCGCTATTTTTACTCATGTAGCTTTTAGAACAAAATCTTAATCGAATATTACTTCATAAAAATGAATCTGTTATCATTTCGCATGAAGTGTAAAAAAAGATAAACTCTTAATTGCAAATGTAAATCCGCTAAGTTGTCGAAAATATATCAAAAGCGAATGATACATTTCTGAGAAGCTTTTGTCTTCTGCAGTCACTTACAAAATGCAAGAGTCGGTGTAAATGCTTCCGTTGGATGCACACGTTTGTATTTTAGAATAATTACATGCGTTTAGTAACGTACGAACTCCAACCGTATTTTAAGGCCATTAACTCTTAATGCATTTATATATATATATATATATATATATATATATATATATACAAATATATATTTATATATATATATTTATATATATATATTTATACATATGTATATATGTATATATATATATATATTTATATATATATATATTTATATATATATATATATTTATATATATGTATATATATGTGTGTGTATATATATATATATATATATGTGTGTGTATATATATATATATATATATATATATATATATATATATATATATATGCTTTCTATCTGACACGTGACAAAAAGTAACCCACGTTTGCATATTCATAGACCTTATAGTTTGTCAACAATATAGCGAAGATCAACGATAGTAGCTTATTTTTCCCTTCGGGAAAAAGGCTGTTGAAGTGATGACCTGGTTCGAGTTCAAGAAGATCATGGCCATGGCTATTCGGGGGAAGTGAATGAAATGAAAACAAGGACGAGTTTACTGCCAAACGAAAGCCCCACAACGTTAATTATTCAGCGGTTAAGACCGGCGAGTTCGCCGCCGCCTTCAAGAAGACAGTCAGCAATGACGGAAGCCAGAGCTTTGCCAAGATCGCCGTTGACATGCGCTGTCACAAGTCGACGATCAGCTGATCGGAGAAAATGGATATTAATCACCGCATACTACTCCCGAATGCACTCAAGGAGTTGAGGAAGATCAAGGCGGCGGTTTTGCTGAAAGAGCTCAGGAACGGGCATGCTGGGACGCTTAGGTTTTCTCAGATGAAAAGAATTATGACCAGAACCAAACATGCAACAGACAGAACTACATATGGATCTGCAAAAACATCGTGGATGTTCCCGTCTTGTAGTATACGAAATTCCTCTTTTTCGGCATGGTCTTTGGCGTCATCTCCAGCAGTGGAAGGCTTCATACCTCCGTTCTTCTTTCAAAAGACCCTGTGAATAACCGCCGATGTATTCTAAGAGATGCTAACGAGCGTAGTGACGGCAACTCGCTTGAATATTTTTTCTGTGGCATGATCGAGGTTGAGACAAATAAACATGCCTATAACACGGTCGAATCTCTAAAAGCTGCCATTTTTTAGACGTTCGCTGCTACTGACAAGGACATGGTTGTCAAAATGTGTAACTCATTTCGCTCTCGTCTTGAAATAGCCGTCTCCGCCAGTGACGTTTACATTAAAAAATAATGTAGCATGTAATTCTAACTGTTGCTAAATAAACTGTCAGAGCTTTGCATATATAACATTTGTTTATATTGCATTAATTTTTCTAAGTGTCGAATTTTGTTGCAACATCGTATATATATATATATATATATATATATATATATTTTAATGGGTACATTGTGCGTTTGTCTGTCTGTTCTACTCTTTCATGTTCAAAGTCTACATGTAAAATGTGTACTAAATTTGACATGTAAATTATTTCAGAAGTTTAGTGCGTCATATGACTTGAACAGTTACTAACACTCCATATACTACAACTGCATATAATATTACTAATGATAATATATAATTCCGTCCTCCGGAATATTAGCCTAAATGCATTCCATTAAGCGGATAGGACACTTGGGAAGCCGGGTGTGGCATATATATATATATATATATATATATATATATATATATATATATATATATATATATATATATATATATATATATATATATATCAAAACGATAATACTGCTAATAATTATACAAATATGCTAGAAAATTATTGGTTTTAATGTTATTCAAATCTGGTATGATATAATGGAATGCAATACAATTTTAAACACTCGATTATGGTCATAAAATAAATGCACAACAGTTCTTCGCGACTTATGCTTCCGATCTCTGTGTCGGTTGAGGATTGTCGTAAGTGAAATCGCGAGCACAATAATTAATAACGGTCTATAAAAATTCAATTGAGCACGTTTCTATTCTAAGAGTGTTTATCTAAACATGAATATTTCATTTACTGGTCGCCTGTTGTCGATAACCTAACATTGCGATATGGACTGTTATACACCGAAACAGTCCGGAGGACTATATAAAGGGAGAGAGAACAGATTCTTTATTTCTTTATTTTTTTAATTAATGATCAATACGTCTACAAGATTATCTAATATGGTCTTTACTTATATCCACTGTATCTCTTCAATCTATATCTTATTTCAAATTGGTATCATATGTCCCAACATTATAACTCCTCCACATTAATCATTTTGACATGGCAGGTCACAGGTTAAGATTACTTGATAACGACCAAAGGAAACTCGTCATACCATCTTATAAACAAATGACTTACCATTTAATTATGAAGAATTTATGAAAAAGAGAACAAAAAAGAACAATATGACATTTTTGTCTGTAACGTTTTTCTTGTATATTGATCAAAGAAAAATACGCGCTGGGAAGATTAACATTCACTACTTTATCTTCATAATTAGGATGATTCATGATGACAAAACAAACCATTTTTCATTTTGTATATCCAATTTGAACATCTTTAGTGAGTGATGGATCGTTTCAAAATGTGGCTGGAACTGGGGAATAGATCCAATACAAATCTGATATTTCATGAATATGTACTATATTTAAAGATATTTTTTTTCTTGTCAAGCGGATTCAAAATGTTCTTTTGTTTAAAACATCACGTACATAACGTTTTTTGACTCAACATCTGAATAATCTTTTCATATACAAACGATTTATGATTTTTTTAACCCTCAACATTTATAGTGCTATCGGAAACCACTTCTTTGACGGAAACTTATATTGTATGATTACAACTGTTTTAAGTGGATGCTATCAAACACTTCTTAGACAATGCTGACATGATAAGAATATATTCAGAAGTATTTTTATAACGTGAATATATCTTTAATCTCATAAAAACCAGAAGTAAACAAGAAACTATTCCTTCTGTTGATCTTTTGATAGAAATAGAAATAAACAATATGACCTTTTCACAAACTGAATTCATAGGATATGTAATATATACTATTTAAGTATACTTACTTTCATACTACTACGTAGATCTACTCACGTATTGAGCACTGATGATATACCTACTGAATAGAGATATTTATGTAATATATTATTATATAATGTAAGTGTATATATATATCACATAGTAAATATATGCATATATGTCGACATACGTATTTTAAATTCATGATGAAAAAAGAAATAAGAACATTTAAGAACCAATGAAATGCTATTTATTTAAATGTAATCTTTAAAGTGTTAAATGTGATTAATTCAAACAGATTCATATAAGATCTGAACTAAATTTGCTATGTTCCAAAAGGTTCTTACATTCTTCCGCGTGTAATGTCCCGCAAAGGCAATTGCTAACTGTCGCTTTTATTGGGCTTAAGTTATGATTTCAATTATTTTAACGTAATAATTTCAGCTTAATAATTAATGAAGCTGTGATTTAGGTTTGTAATATTATTATTTACTACAGAAAATAAAAAAGTAAGTTAATTGGTCCTTTTAATTCTTTTTATTAAATATATACTCGAAACTCTCTTATTATAGAACATTTTTCGATTCTCACCGTACATTCGAACCCTTTTAACCAATACACCACAGATTAACACTAAAATAATACGTTTACTGATTGTATGTAATACAAAAATCTAAACAACTGTGGCACATAACACTCTTAGAATATGCTACCAAAATATCCAACATTGATTTTTTTTTGGCAGTATTGTATTCTTCAGTATCTGGAACTACTTCTGTTTGCTACGAAATTGATGCGTCCCGTTTTTCATTGACCATCTCGATATAGGAACATTGAACAATTGTCCAACCTTCGCTATGACAACAAGTTCGTGCCTGCGTAGAATACTCATACATAACTGTTAACTGAATGCAACGTTTAAGGAGAGTAGAACATTGACTCTGGGTTTACTTTAGGTAACCTTGTAACTCTCACTTCTCTTATTTTGTCTTTTACTCCTCGCATTCCATGGGCGATGTTTCTGACAAAAGGGGAATAATTGCTGTTTTCTGGGTTAGAATCTATCGATCGACCACTTCTCGTTGGCTTGTTTTTGACCTTGATAAAATATTTTTAAAAATGTATTCAACCTCTTACATCAAATGACTTCATGCTTTGTCTGGGGTGATTTTCATTAAAAAGAAAAACTTCACAAGCGTGCATCGGACCACAGTAAGTACACCAAGAACACGCTGTACTAAAGAACTAATATTTTCTGTTTTAATCAAAAGTAGAAACAGGCTAAATTAATTGGCATTTTGATCTTTAGATTTAATTGTATCTGGATTGAGTTCAGTGATGCGATAGCATACATTAAATACAACACTGAATTAATTAAACAGTACACCTTACTGTTATTTCGGAAACACATTTACGATTGCAGGAAATATGCATAGAGATAGATTTACGTGATGTATACATTACATTATTTACATGTTTTTTAACGTAGGCGTTTCAACATTTTACTTCTAAAATTCGTCTACTTGTACTCTGCTTAATACTTGATAAAATACACATTTAATTTGTGAGCATTGGATATTTCATATAGACTTACTAGCATATTTATCATACTTTCTAAAATACTCTTGGCCCAGTTCATCAATTTTTTATTAGCTCCTTACTTCATGAAAAATGTATTTACTTCGTAGTCATTGGTTATTTTTAATGAAGTTACAAACATTTTCATTATATTTTGAACATTCGCACACACACACCGTTATCATAATTTTTAGTAATATGTTCAAACATACGTATCGATAGATCCGTCGCAATGCAAATCACAAGGCATTCAGTGACTTTTATTATCAGCTACAATGAGACATAAGAGTAAAATATTCAGTTATCACGTTTTTTCACGTTATATCCTACTACTAATTTGCATATTGATTTGCAAAATTAATTTCAGTAATTGTTTTCTACTTCAATGCCTGTGTTTTATTTGGTATTATACAAAGTTTTAATTCCGACTATTTATTACATATGGATAGAAGACTAGCATACACAGTGAAAAGAATTTTTCCGTAGATTTATTGTCAAATTCTTTTGAGGATTACGATCCAGCTAAAGAGATCATTCCTCCCTATCTCAATAAACAAGTAGGATTTGCACACGCGAGCACAAACTATCGTCATGTAAATCCACATTAATGTTATTACGAAATAAGTGTCTACCATAAGATATCTCCGTTAATATCTACAAAATCCGCCACTTTATTTTTTTGTTTCATTGAATATTACAAAGAAATCCCCAAGCAGATATATACACAAACCGCGGCTAAGTAAACAAGTCAGTGGTTATCCCTCAATTCATGTACCACTCCTTGTGCGTTCAACCCAAAAATTATAACTTTTAAGCATACTAATTCAAACTTAGTATTTATAATCTCTATTCGTAACGTTGTGTCGTTTATCGAAATATAAGTGACATTTCTGCGTTCTCGCAAAATAATGAATAGTTTACAGTTTATTCTCTGGAATTAATATATATATATATATATATATATATATATATATATATATATATATATATATATATATATATATATATAGTTTGAAAAGTCACACATTGAAATTGCAATATTAAGGAGAATATTATTGCTTAAAATATTTTGAAAACCTGGACAACGAAAATTATTTATGTTTTTTAAAATAAATTATTTATTTACTTTAAAAACTTGAGTACTTTCGGTGATATACACCCTTATCAGAAGTATAAGCATATTTTTTCTCTTCTTTTTTCGTATAATTAAAAACAAGCATCATTTAAACAATGGATGAGTAACTCATCTTCAACATAATATAAGACTTACGAAACTTGGTAATGTTTACTTACACCTAAATTAGAGTTTCGCTTTTCTTACTATAAAAATCACACTAATCATTCGAAAACTATTTCTTACAAGTAAGTAATTTTTAGTCAATTACACAACAAGGTTATGCGATTTGTAAATTATATCCTTTAAGTTTGTTTTTAATTCCCAGTTGCTGGTTTGAATAAATAGCGTGGGGTTAGCGTTCGTACCAAACAACTTTAAGCAGAAAATAATTGAATAATTCAAGGTTAGGGTTAAGATTGTTTTGAGTTGCACAACTTTACCAGGCTACGCCGGGGCAGGGTTCCGCTAGTGTTCCTAAACATCAGTTTATATGATTATGATGATAAGGATGATGATACGACTGCCACTGCTACCACCACCATCACCACCACCCACCATAGTTTAAAAATACGAAATTAGTAAATATATTTTAAATGTTAAACTAGGAACTCAATCGGGTTTTAATTTCTTTCTCGTAAGTTCTTTTAAATCCTATAGCAAAATCCAAACTTGAAAAGGATATTTAGATAACTATACAAAGAAAGCGTTTATGCTGACCCATGCTTCAATTTGTCATGTAAATATAGGAGGCGGATCTATCCTCGTTTTAGTAGGAGATATGAAAACACCCACTAAGTAGATACTTAATATATATATATATATATATATATATATATATATATATATATATATATATATATATATATATACATTTTTAACTAACCTGTCTATTGTAATAGGTCCTTGATGTGCGTGTCATTGTTCTCCTGGTTTCCCATGAAAATGATAATCAACACCATCTATGTGACAGGATCACAGGTAAATAAAGCCTGGGCATTGTGTCGTCACATACACCAAACAATGACTAATGCAACACAATCACAATACAGGTCGTGCGACGCAAAATACAGAGTAATTTACTCATCTCCAGGAGTTAGGCACAAGGTCAGTTTTTATCCTACTCCCACCAGTAAGATGTGACCCAAGCTCGGGTCGGAAAGTGGGGGTTGAAAAGCCAGCGCCCGGGAGGTGAGCACTCTGACCATCAAAAATTGCCTGGGCAGCCCCGTCGGCATTCCCCGGTAGGGGCGCCTCAAGCAGTAAGCAATTAACTTACTCCTCCCCAAAGAGGGGGGGAAAGCCTGGGAGGGTGGACCTCCTAGAACTGCACAGGACAATCCCACAGACCGGCGTAAATCAAGCCCCGAAGGCCAATACAATACCAGTCTATAGGGTGCAGTATCAATCGGAACAGATACTACACTTTGATCTCGACCAAAAGGCCAACGCAAAATACAGATCTGAGTGTCATAATCGGCAGTTTCTCCTTCGTTTGTCAGCATGGACACCTGATTGGTCTCCTCCAAATGCTGGCCTCTATACTTTCATAAAAAGATCAGTAAGTAACCTCTTAAATCTCAGGTACGACAATAACACAGTATAGGCGCAAGAAAGCATGTATGCACAGAACAATAAATGAAACACCATCGAAAGAAATGGATCACAAAAATTACTAAGCTAGTAATCGAATGCTACTACATTCGCAAGCCTAAAGAAAAAGTCTTTCCAGAAGTGAATGAAACATCTATGGGACATGTCTACTGACTACTATGCAACTGAACAAAAGATAGCAGACGAGACAAAACACCCACCCAAAAGAGAGTTGTTCTCAGAGCTAACAGTAATGAAAATAAATGAACAGATATATGGTGTAGCAGATAAAGAAACATCATTTAGTAAAAACAAATAAGTAGCAAACTAGCAAAACATTAACACTGAAAACGAGTAGACAGAAGACTACGAACTCACAGAACTTACTAAATAAGAAGCAAGGGAAGTAGAACACACCCAACGATTTATAAACGATGATAAAACAAAACTCCTGTCTCTAAGGAACAAAGATAAGGAAAAAAATTAAATTAGAAAAAAACAAAGGTAAACAGATCCATCCCATACATTTCACCCGATACTATCACATGCCTACACAATTTAATATATGCAGGGCTGAAATCAGTAAGTCTGGGTCTAAAAATAGAAACAAAACCTGTCCAAACGAATGTACCGACGAGGCCATGGTGGGAAATCAGACGGGAAACCCAAATAACTAAACATCGAAAAGAAGCTAACACTGTAAATAAGTTAAAAGAAACAGGAAACGGTAGAAGATTGATAATCTGCCTCACTCACAAGGAATATACTAAATAAGAAACATGAAGAACTAAAACAAAATATTACAGCAAAAGAAGGAAGACTGAGACGATACAGATACAAATTGGAACAATACACACAGAAAAGGGCCTTTAAAAACCATGATAGAAAGTTTCATCAGAACATAAACGCGGGAAGGACCAGCACAGAAAAACTGGACCTGACAGAAACAAAACTCTTCTTGAGCAAGATATGGGAAAAGCTTCAAGACCACAACATGAATGACAAAACATGAAACGAGAACGTCAGAGAATTGAAAAAGGGACAAAGACAGAAATTAATAAGAAAAAACGCCCAATACAGCCTTAAAAAATCGCAAACTAGACATTGCAAAGCCATGATGGAATACATTATACAAAGGCCTGTTTTTTTTACATCTCTGATAGCACAGCCCAAACTATACCTTTTGAAATGAATTGAAGACATCATAAAATGGGGAATATTAACTGCTATATCTCCCAAACATTATCATCGCTTTCTACGTGTTTTAATTATCTTCAAGTCTTATTTATTGCAAAGGGTTTCATTTTAGTTTTAGTTTTAGGTTCCTATTCAGCATGTGTTTGTAATTTATTTTCTCTCTACCACGTGCTGTTAATTTAATTAATAAATTATTTTTCTTTCTATTTCTGTCTCTACGTGCTTTAATTTATGTTTATTTTTCTGCCAACCTGATTTTACCACACCTCCTTCCTGCTAACTCCTCCATCTACTCCTCCCTCATGCACTTTTCTCACCACTCGCATCGTACTCTTTCCCGGTTTTTTACCCCCACTTTCTCCTCTCGTCTTGTATTAAATGTCTTGTTCTGTTTAGTCAAGGTAATTTCACCAAATGAACATAGATTAATGAACTAACCGAAAAATCTTGGTCCAGTTTTAATGTTGTGATTTTGCCCGAATTTCTACTAGCATACTGCTCGCCTATCTACTATTCCATACACCAATTGCCTATATATATATATATATATATATATATATATATATATATATATATATATATATATATATATATATTTATATCAACATGTATAAACACTAACATATATATACATGCATATAAATAAACAAATATATACATATATATATATATATATATATATATATATATATATATATATATATATATATATATATGAACGTCCGTATATATATGTGTCTTTTTAGCTCAGGAAAGCTTAGCAAATTTGTAAAGTCTAGCGAAACACAACAGCTAAAATTATGTGCATGTGGACGAAAGGCAAGATACAGATGAGCTACTTTCTTTATTTTGACAGCAAAGTAATGACCACGTGCATCCTTGAAACCTATCGTTGTACTGTTTGGCTATGTTACATGGCAATGTGATTAATGGGTTTGACCTCGTTTGCTGGCTTAGAGAAAACATCGCCCGCAGAAAATCTAGTAGAATTACTGATGATCGAAATCTGGCAACGGAATTGAATTAAAATACGCACATCGCTCCCATTGAAAATAACATACATAAAGTATAACATTAATAGTGGGGGAATAGAATAAAAGTTAAAGAAAGTACATGACATATAAATAGAAGAAATGCCACCGTTTGTACACGTATTAAAAAAAACATGGAAATACATACTATAGAAATAGATGGATATAATATGAATAGTATGGATTTCTTAATCTATGTATTGTTCTATAGACTCATTTAACTGATACACTCTGTTTTAAAATGTCAGGAATAATTATAAATTTTATATTTTATTATTTTTTTCTTCATAAAAAGTAAAAATACCAAAGTTAAAAAAAATCCAAATTACCATTTAACACATACTTTTTACTAACATTCTGCAATGGTCAATAAAAAAAAATTCGATCATAGCATTTTAGAAAAAAAAATCGTTATTCATGAATAGTATACTCTATGTAATGCAGCAAATCACACATAACCATTATTACAAATATGTCATTCAGTCATCCTGTGACTTTACTTATAAGACACATCACCAAGTACCAGCTAAAATATTGGGTTGGCTAAAATGTTCGTTCATTTGTTTAATGCCATCTTACCGGCCTACTAAATATCTTTTTATATTCCAATTCCTCAAATTCTGTATTTGACGTAAGTGTGTACTAATCCTCTGAGCAGAGAAGCTCTTACATTTTTGCTCGTATTTCAGTTCATGCTTTTTAACTACAGAAATTGAAAAACAAAGCTACAGAAAGCTGCATACAGATATGGTATGTGTATGCAGAGAATGCTGTCACAGAACGGGTGCGCTAGAAATGGTTTGTTCTATTCCAAAAAATAACATTTTTCAGTGAAAGATTCTTCTCGCCGGCCAGAAATGATCGACAGCGACCAGATGAAACCCGTAGTTTAAAAAGATTGCCGTTTGACAACCAGACTAATCGCGGAAATTCTTCACATTTCCAAATCGAGAGTGGAAAATTAATTGAATAAACAGGGTTATGCATTTTAAAAGCTGTATGTTTGAGTCCACTTTCCTAAAAATAAAAACGAATGAACTGTTTAGTCAACCAAATATGTTAAGAGCCATGTTTAAATTAATGATTTATTCGAGGATAACATTTGGAAAAGAATTTATAACATTATAACATCACTGATATCAGTTGAACATGCGAAGATACTACATGGCATATACCACATGAATACATTTATATATTACTTTATACGTTTATTTTATTTTTTCAAGTCTTATATGGCGTTGCTATACTTTCTTAACGCGTTATACATATAGTTTATTAGTCCACCAGCATATATATATATATATATATATATATATATATATATATATATATAGTCATCCACATACAGCCTGTTTCGCTGTTTCACAGCTCATCAGTGCGGCTTTATATGAACGTATCCATAGTTCTTTAACAGCAACGGCATACGTTACAATCTGATCTTACTCCAGTGCAACAGAGTAATGACGCCGACAAGACACGTTTTTAAAAAAACTTAAGAATCATTATATTTCTACCAGTACTTTAAACACAAGCGTAAAATGCGACAAATTATTGTATTAATCTTGTATACAAATATTTTTCGGTTTTATCGCATACTTACTATTACACGAATGTGATGTGTTTTATAACAAAATATTACGATGAAAACGGAAACAGAAATTATAAAACAATAATTTTACAGCCTAAATACATTGTGTTATAATTTAATAACATATATTATATTATTGGTAGAACTATTTTTCTTCAAGTAGTGAATATTTTATCTAATATGAATTGAGATCGTGTTCGTCTGTCCGTTATCAGTGTTAAAACTACATAAATGTTTGCGGAATACGTCTCATTTCTAAATATAAGAGATCTTAAGTACTTTTCGAAATGAAGAATAATACAATAATTGTAAATAATTGATTTTCAACAAATAAAGCTGATGTCAGGATCGGAAATCGAAACCGAAACCTTGAATCTAAGGTTCTACCAACTGACCTATTGAGAATTTCTCATAAATAGAGCTTAAAACATTGTTGTAACAAAATAATTATGGCTTTCGAGTGATGTCATATTTAATTTACAACAATTAATGTGCTTGAAGGTCATATTTAATTCTAGTTATGTAAATTTTCAAAATATTCTTAGAGCTAGGCTATAATTGACTTTGTGTACCTTGTATTAATTACAAAGTTCAGCATGCATATAGAATTTTAGAAGTGTTTGCCTCAATGTAAAATAGAATGTATTATTTTAGTAATTTGTGTAAAATGAAAATTTAAGGCTATAACACCGGACGATGAAAGTCTAAATGATAAGCATATGAATAAATGTGGTGTTGTCTTACATTTTGAACAATACTATTTTAAAGTCGAACTTTTCTATTAAAGTGGTTCAAACACTATTAACATTAAACGCAAAGTTCTGTTGGTAGTATTTATTTTACTCAAAATTAAATACCATTACCATTGTGATATTACGCAATGGTGAAAACATGAGATAAGTGTGAAATAAACAAAGATTTACCGTAGATGTGATTTTAATTTAAAACATATGAGACATGCATAAATACGAACCTTTTAATAGATAACATCGTAAGTTCTACTTGTGCAAAGGAAACCATTAACTGTGCCTCTATTACCTATATATATCTATATATATCTATATATATATATATATATATATCTATATATATATATATATCTATATATGTATATATATATATATATATATATATATATATATATATATATATATAATTATTTCCACAATCAGACAACGCCGCAACCTACAACCTGCGAATGAAACAAACCAAAGTCCAAGACTAAAGTTTCGCCCTCCTTTGGGCTCATCAGTAGAACACATCCGAACTAAGGATTCGAAATATATATATATATATATATATATATATATATATATATATAATAGACTTTATTATTTTCATGGTCTAGAAATCAGACATCTTTCGCATACATTTCAAAGAGCAGATATATTCTCTCAGCTAAACGTAGTAATTTTTTTTCTGACAAACTATCTTTCGAATATATATATATATATATATATATATATATATAAATATATATAAATATATATATGTGTGTGTGTATGCGTGTGTGTGTGTGAATATATCTGTTTTAGCATATACTTTCTAAGATTTTACATTAACCAATCACATCCAATTTTAACTCGATGATTGTCAACTAGTAATAACAAGGAATATATAAGAAAACAAGGTTCATTTACATTTTTAAAGCCAATATTTTATTTCATCTCACGAAACCATTTTCAAAACAATATTTAGTGCAATCATTATACGAATTCGTTTCGCTTATAGAAGACCAACATTGTATACCAGTATTGAAACTCAATACAGAGTAAACACTTATTCGCATAACAATTGCCGGCAAACATTATTCTAGTATTATTCTCTGGTATTAGATATATGATGATTATTGTTTACCTTTAAAATACTTATGTTAACTCGAAGAGTATTGCCATTAAAAAATTTACGTCATTAATATTGTGAGTATATATTTGCCTCCTCTAAATACGAAGCTAAGTGTGGACTTCATATATATATACGGGTGCGTAAAATATCTTGTATTATAATCCCCCGTTTTGTGTTATGGACCCGTGGATCTCTGAAGTAATATCTGTGCGTCATATAGTAACTTAATTATCTTACCTCGTTTTGTCACTTGAATCGGACTTTGTGGAATGAGATTCTGCTAAGAGTATCTCACATGCGCAAAACTTGGCCATCCACATGTACGTATATATATATATATATATATATATATATATATATATATATATATATATATATATATATATTCACGAAGTCTACAGCGATATATACATTACAACATATGCAGGTTTCTCAATCACACATACAGTATTTTACCTGTGGTGAGCTGTTAACGTTTCTCCACTGTCGATATATTTACGGTATACTATATTAGTAAATATTTTTTACTGGTTCAAGTAATTTCATGAGACCTTAGACATATTAAAAGTATTTTCGAAAATCCGTTTAAAATTAATATGAAAAAGAGCAGATGTTAAAATATAATTTTAGATTGTATTTACTCGTCTGAATCTGTTAGCATAAACTAGTCAAATTATGTTCTAAATATACGCACGAAATTTCCATTCCTACCGTATGGTGTTGTCCGATGTATAAAAGCCATTTCTGATTGAACAAAAGAGTTTTTCATTGTGAGTTTTTCAAGACTTAAATTGTGGTTTATATACAACAATACAGATTTTCACTCTGAACAAGTAAATTGATTGTTTATATCACCCCTAAGAGCATAAACAATTTGAACAAATAACTACATCAATGAAGCATTTATTTTCCCAGGATTACAGACATTTAAATTTTGGATAATTCATAAATATGTTAGTGTTCGAGCACTTCGGGATATTCAGGAGAACCCCGGCTTAAAATGTAACAACTCCCAGTGAATTTACTTTTAATTTTAATAAGATTTCAAGTGTAATTAAAGGACAATGATTTTCGCGAGGAAGAGAACCTCCATGGTTACCTTGAGAAATATACCATATCACTTTGACCACCTGTGTTTATTTTCTCGCATCAACCTGTCAGGCTTAGCGGTACGACCAATTTGTACGTCCGCTACTTCTAGTGACAATAACAAGAAGGAGACAACAGAGTCCCCCACTGTCATGCCATCACTTCCGACTTCCATTTTGGCTCCTACCCTCTTTTTTTGGAGCCTTTCTACTGCACCCACCACTATTTAACATTTAGAAATCGATGTGTCTTCCTGATTTCTATGGTACATTTTTAAGTTTAACTACCTACATCTCTTACACGAATAAAAATCTTTAGAGCATACATCGTATGCCTTAATTTAAATGAAGGTACACAAAATATACGGAAGATACACTTATTCCTATTCTAAAACTCTAAAAATATCTGCATAGTTCTGACAACCTCTAATAAAACATTAGTGCATAAAAACAAAAAAGTAAACATCTTAATGGATGACTCTTATTACTTGAGTATAATCATTGTCAAACATTATTCAACGTTCTTATATTGATTTTTATTACTCCTTAAAAGTATTTAAAGGCGAGATATCTTGCAGTTATCACCGTGCCATCAGAGAGAGCATGTTACACATCAGGTGATTTTTCACGTCTGATTGTAATAAGGTAATCGAAAGTAAAGCATTACGCTTATTCTAAAAATTTAGATGGTTTTATGATGCCCTAATATAAACTATATTCACAATAAATAAGAAATTCGAAGCACTTAGTGTATGTAGTTATTCATATCATCCAAGATTGTATCTAAGTAATTTTAAATCCTAACTCTAGCAGTAACTTAAAGAATTCTTTGGTAATAAATAAACTTACAAAACTGAATTGTTTTTGATCTTATTCTAATAAAATATGAAAAAGTAAAGGACAAACATTTGCAAACAGTTTATTAAAGTTTAGTGAAATCTAAGTGTTTTTAGAAAACATGTAATTGAAGTTAAACTTCTCAAAATTAAGCACACCTTGAACCCATCACTTCAGGGCCGTATTATTTATTTTATTCTTGGGTTTATTTAATTACTTTTATATAATGGCTGTTCACATATCATAAACTAACGGGATCCGTGCACGGGTGTTTCCCGGGGAAATTACAGAACCCAATAGCCTCTTAACCAAATAGAAGTATAGAACTTAATTTTTCATATTTATTAATATTAATTGTACTGTTCTGTAAGTGTTAATTATGAATATTTTAACCATCGTATTATTTATAACTAAGAGAACTTATATATGAGATTGGGGGAAAGCGTAGATAATTGTGTCTATTCACAAATACTTGAAAGAAGATAATATTTTATATGTATAAAAATTAAAATTAAATGCTCTTCATTAAACCTAATATTAACCGTGAGTCCGAGGGACAATATGAAAAAAAACCGAAACGTTAACGGCAGTTGGTGTAACAAAACATTAAATACAATTTATAGTCTGAGCTATAATTTTAAATAAATTTACCTAAGAATAAGCTTGTCGGTTCCATGAACACCGTTACAGAAGACAGACAATAAACCCATCTCCCTTTTCAAAATAGGTTGGTATGCCCTCCTGTTATCTGTGATGTTATGAGTAATTATAAATAACGCAAAAACGCCGTGTTCCTGTATATCGTAATACTAGCCCTAAGACCGAATGAAATTACAAAAAAAACAACATTGAAACAGTGCACGCGCAATGGAAGTTACGGAACAGTTAAAGGTAAACCTATAATCTAAGGAAACGTTAACAGTCAAATTCGATCAGAATACTTTGCTTGGTCTCGTCGGAACTCCATCGTAGTTTAAAGCGTCAATGGTAATGCTCGGAAGGATTTTCTCTCATTACGTTTGCAACTGTAATAAATACTAAATAACACAACAGCGATCTATTTTAACATATTATTCTTTTCATAATTAGTAAAGAAGCTCGAATACATTTTTTTATAAATAAATCGAATTGCTTAAAAGCTACATGTTTTCTATGTTATCTTTTGTAAATAAGTTATTCTCTCAAAATCAGAATTTTATTTCTTTGATTTTTTTACAAATAACATTTCTATTCTAATACATAATTTATAATCACAGTGTAGATAGTAGAGATGCGTCAGTAACCGCCAACGCAACTGTTTGTAAAAACAGAATCAGATACTAACGGAATGAATATTCTAAATAATTCGCTGCGGATTTTAAATCGAGGCGGTCGGTATTGCTTTTGTTAAACAGATTGCTTGTTTAAGAACGGAACGAAATAATGTAGCTTACAGTTATGTTTATGAATTGTAGAAAAGCCACATTTAATGTTTTAAATGGTGATATCTTCTCATTACGGTTGGAATATATTATTATTATTATTTACACTATTGACTCATTACTTTACATGGTCGACAGCCACTCGAGGATAAGGGTTAATGAGACTGAAATAATTATCAGTTAAAAGATAAGAAAAACAATGGGGAAACAAACAGAGCTGATTACTTATGAGGTGGCTTGTGACAACATTTTATTGGCATTAGATTTGAAGACAATAAAGTTGTAATCAGCAAGTAAGCAATACCTCGGTAAAGTGTTCTACAGACGTGAGTTGCTAACAAGTAATTTTGTCTATGAAAATTCCACCGTACCCAAGGCACATAGGGGTCGAAAAAAAAGTATTTTCTTTAGATTTAGTAACAAAACGAATACTTTCTGCGAATGTCTTTTATTGGAAAACCAAACATTGGAGATCAGTCGAGCACCTTCCATGGTAATAACGTTAAAGCAGAGGGAGAGACAAGCAATGTATCTTTTGTTAACAGGAGTATAGGAAAGAGCGATGGTCATTCCAAACTAGATTGTGAAGTCGAGTTTGTACTCTGTCAAGGCAGAGAAAGAGTATCATGTGGAGATCCTCCCCGGATGTGGCAGCAGTATTCTATCTTCAAACCTATCTTACATTTTTATGGGTAGAAGATCAGATATCAGGCACTTTCTGGAGTGGTAGAATGATCCAACACATTTTCCAGCTACTTGTATGCGGATTTGATATACCTCTGCTATTTAACATATGGGGTGAACGTCAGACATATGAACTTATGAAAATAAGAGGCTTGTTAAAGGAGAGAGCTATCTATTTCGTCTGGGGCAAAAGAGATATCCGAGTGGTGGTGATGAACGGAAATAAACTTGTGGTTTGAGGTGTTAAATCTAACAAGCCACTTTTACTACAGTGCAGCACATGCTCGAGGTCCGAAGAGAGAAAACTAGAGAAATGTTGATCATCAGTGCGCTTCGAAGTGCATCCATCCGAAGTCGTGGCGTTTGCGTAGATGTCTACAAATGATCTTATAATATGATTTGGAAGATCATTCCTAGTGAGCAAGAATATTATCGGTTACAAAATACATCGATGGGGCACGTCGCCGCTGATCCCGTGGGCGTCAGTGCTCCGCCTATCAACATCTACTTTTACAAACGTATCCGAGAGGAAGGATTGGATTGCCGCGAAGACATTGCAAGATGTTCCATAGTTACCAAGTTTATGAAGCAACCCTTTGTCCTAGACTATGTCGAAGGCCTTCGATATATCAATGGATATTGCTCTAAAAGAAAACTCCCACATCAAGAGATTCGCTGATCTTATACGATATACATATACAAGTGCGACATTCTGATAGTACAACTCGAAGTCAAAACAGTAGATAAGGGGAAAATGAGTTACAGCCGCCATGATAATAAGAACATTACCCGTCTCGAATCATAAGTACACAATGCGATATCGAGACCTTGGTGTGTGTTTTTATTTTATTTAATTTTCGGTTTCTATGACAATATATTGTAGGCTTTTCGAATTCTGAGGTATCAATGCTGTCTTGAAAACAACGTCGTGTAACATATTTTTAATCAGATCGTTTGTAACAGTGAATAATGCGCACTAAATTGCATCCTTAAACGTTATTCAGTTCACCTTTGATAATTCAAAACTGGACTTACTTTAACAGCTGAACTAACCGTCTGGTCAGGATGAAAAGAGATTAGCATGAGTCAAAACCTGTAAAATAGTTATTGTGTCTTTTGAGCTTCTAAAACAAGATGGCGTTTCTGGTCAATGCGAAAAAAAGGACAAACACATAAAGAGAAGATTTTGAGCGTTTTATAACTGTGAACAGGGTTGTAATTGGCTTCACGGATACCGTTGTCGACATTGGTATATGTTATTCAAGTTAAAATTGTAATAATATATATTCTGATCGTTTACGTACTATACCGTTGGAAAATTATGATATACGTACAAAGTCTACTTTTCTCAATTTATCGTATACAAAAATTCTTTTTAAACATCAAATTAAACAATAAGGGTTGCTTGGCTGTAAAATAAAAGTGAACTAAATCAAGGAATAACAGCTGTTTCTTTAAGAGTTTGTATGCATCTAGTGTTCCAATCAGAAATCATTTTCAAGTTCATGTGTACACTACCAATTCTTTCGTTAAATGTATTAAAATAGGTTGCAGATAGGACTGTTTTATCAACGACAGAATAAAAACAGACCACCACAAAAAAACAAAAAAACAATGTCTAATTACACAGACGAAGTCATTTATTTTTAACAATGTTCGCTTAAAGGAGAAAATGCTGCCTAAATACACACAATTCATATATATATATATATATATATATATATATATATATATATATATATATATTTATGTATATATATATATATATATATATATTAATATAGTGTATATATATTAATAAAAAACTGCTTAGATGAAAGATTATTTGAGTTACATCTCTGAATACACATCAATATTTTCATTAGAATAAGGCAGTTATAAATACTATTTCGTTTACATTATATTTGAGAAAATCATGTTAAACGTATTTGATGAAATAAATTACATACATTTCACAATAAGATATACTCATTATATATTTCTCTTAATAAAATGAGTTACATCGTTGTTAGTACATGCAGTCTTTTATCTGATTTAATATTTTAATTAGAACTTCATTTATAACAGTTTTCAATGAGTTAAACGCGGTTTCCAAACTATTGACATTTAAGAGGTTCGCACCCGCGCATTCAGAATAAAAACAAATACAATGACAATAACAATTTCAGATCAACAAAGCTTTTTATTGATTTAGCGAATGCAGCATTTGCTCTAACGAACATGTCACGTGTATTGCATTCTGGAATATATTTGCAAATTCTTTTTTGTTTTTACAGAATTTTCGTTCAACTGTAGACATTTTTCGTGATCTTTTAATTGGTCTCACTTCAGTCAATTCTAAACATTCATGGATGTCAGATGCCAAATTTATCACTTCCTGAAACTTTCAAGTATCTTCTTTTGTTCTGTGCGTAACGTCTACGGGCGCACATGTGTACTGAATACCAATTCACCCCGTCTAACAGGAAACAGAATTGAAGAACAAAGAGAAATCATGTTTCGGAAGTTTTAAATGAGAATTGATAATTTGAATTATTCAGATCACTTGAACTTCAGTTTTCATCTCGGTTGCCATATTCACGATATTTCGACCGATGTCACCTAGATGCATTAGAAAAATACGTCTGATTCATCTTTCACAAGATTTTAGTCCAATATGGATCCAGAGTTAAAATCTCCCGTTAATAGTCAGTTCTCAATAGCATTCTACATGAGAACCCCTCATTTCAGGTGATACTAAAAATAAGAAAATAAACCAAAACGCCTATCTGAAGAAATTCGAAAAATCTATCTCGTTGCTGAAATAAACAGTTCAGATTTTGACAAAAAGTTCGCATACTTCAACTAAAGAACGTCAGAGGTTTCATCTTCTTTCAATATAAAATGTGAATAGTAGACCAAATGGTACAGAAAAAAAATGGTACAGAAAAAAAATAGATAACACCTCACATAGTCAAACACCTCATTACGTGACTAGATACACAGTTACTGTAATACTTGTTATCATTAATTCAACGCTATAATAAACTATTCGAAAGACGGTACATGATACTTCCCATTTTGCTTGGAACAAAACATAGTATCTGTTCTGATGCTACATTTAGTCTATTCTGCCATCAGTTAGTGAACGATGAGTCCTTCTAGACTGAGGATTTTTTTTCAAATGCAGAGTGTTGCGTTTTGTAGAGCTGGATTTTCCCACATTAAAACCCGACCTCGTGTCTAACTCTGTTATCGGGGGAAGGCAATTACATAGGAACAATATTATGCATTTACAGAAAATAATGAAATAATATTTTTCCCAGAGACTCTTTTCTATATTGATAATAATACATTATTAAATAATATTATGGATACGACAGTACTTGAACACTGCCCTTTTGTAGTAATCTCACAACCGCTATCCTTTTTTAACTCTGATATAATATCATTTCTGTATTC